>LFZN01000162.1:0-74801 GCA_001578235.1 Pseudocercospora eumusae | reverse complement strand
GTAAGGAAATACCTATACTACTAACGAGGATAAAGCGGGAGCCCTAGGACGATACTTCTTCGGCGGCTACGTAGAAGCCGACTTAACGGATATTCGTAGGGTAGAAGTAGAACCGCCGATAGACGGGACTAAATAGAAGCTAGTAACGGATACGAAGGAGGTTATAGTAACTATAGCGAAACTCCTAGGTAAGAAAGCCCTAGGCCTAGATAGGGTATATAACATTATACTTAAAGCCTATAATAAGACGCTAGCCCCGGCGATAGCTAACATCTTTACGGCCTATATAGAATAAGGATACTACCTAAAACGGTTTAAGGAATCCCTTACTATAGTACTTAGGAAGCTATAGAAAGAGGACTACTCCTAACTTAAGTTATACCGGCTAATTATACTTCTAAATATAATAGGTAAGCTCCTAGAAAAAGTAGTAGTAAGGAGGCTTATAGAGTTCGCGGAAGAGTATAAAGTACTACCGGAGGAATAAATAGAGGGGAGAGTAAAGAGATCTACCCTAATAGCGGTCGAGCTTATTACGGAGTAGATTAAATATATATAGTACTACGGAAAGAATAAAGTAGCGTTACTCCTCTTACTCGACATCTCTAGAGTATTCGATAACGTCTTATACGAGAGACTAATATACATCCTAAGGTAAAAGAGAATACTAATATAGATAGTCGAATTTATCTAATCGTTCCTAAAAGAGAGGACGACCTAACTACTCCTAGGAAGATATAAGTTAGCCCCTATCTAAATAAATACGGGAATACCCTAAGGATTAACCCTCTTATCGATTCTCTTCCTCGTATTCGTCGCGGATCTCCTACCGAAACTTAGAACGGATAGGATATTAGCATTAGGATTCGTCGATAATACTAACATCCTAGCTTAGTTAGACTTAATAGAAGAGAACTATAGAATCCTAGAAACGTAATACGAGGAGTACGAAATATAGGTATAGAAACATAGAGCTAAATTCGCGCCGGAGAAGTACTAACTAATCTACTTTAGTAAAGCGAAGACTAAACATAACATAAAAGCGCCGATTATAATCTAGGGACACCTTACTAAGCCTACCCTAGAACTACGAGTCCTAGGTATATAGCTAGACCCGAAACTAAGTTAGGGCCTATAGGTTAAGAAAGTATAGATAAGAGCTAACGCGAATAGGTAATCTATCGAAAGACTAACGGCCTTAATATAGGGAGTAATATTCGATAAAGCGAAGACTATATATAAAGCGATTATAAAGCCGGCTATACTATACGGGGCCTAAGTCTAGATAGTATAGGATAAGACCCCGAAGAGAATTATAGAACTACTTAATAGAGTCTAAGCCTAATGCCTAAGACGAGTTACGGGAGCATATAAATCTACCCTTACTAGGGTATTAGAAATAGAGACGGGATCGCTACTAATATACTAATACCTAAAAGGAATAAGGTACTAATACGCTATTAAAACGACCCTATACCCGGCCTAGGAAACTATTAAGGAAGCGCTCGAGAAGATCCGCGATTAAGTACCGTAGAGAAGGAAAAGGGTATATAGGCCCGAGAGAAAGGTCTAAAAGGAAGTAAATCTAGCCTAGGGAATAGAAATCTAATATAAGGTATTCTAAGCTATAGAGAAAAGGGAGGGAAGAAGAAGCTAAAGTATAGCGGAGGAGATAGCGAGAATACTTTAGGAAGAAGAATAGAGAGAAATACCGAGGAGAAATAGGATATTAAAAGCGTTAACGACCTTCGGGAGTAATAATAACTAGATCTATAAAGACCTAAAGAGGGCGGAAGTAAGTATAGCGATATAACTACGCTCCGAGTATATCGGTCTTAGAGCCTACCTATACTAGAGAAGAGTCCTAGGAATAGAAAGTAAAGCTTACCTATATAGCTACCCGTCTTAAAACCCTAAGTATATACTACTAGTATATAAANGATAAAAGAGAGAGAATACGACAAAATTATTATAAATAAAGAAGACATAAGAAGAATTACGAAATAGATTATTAGAGAGGGATACCTCGAATAATACGTACTAGCCTAGGAGATAGAGGAATAGATAGAGAGAAGGGGGGAGGAGAAGGAGGGGAGTAAAGAGGAGGGAGTATTAGGGTAGTAAGTAAGGTAGTTAGAGGGTAAACGCTATAATACTAGTATACCCTAGAGGAAGTTAAACCGAAGGATAAGGGAAGGAAAGGTATAACGAAGGTAAGGAGGAGAGGTTTTTACTAGCGAGCCTAGTTTCCTTTTTATAGAACATATAGCGTTAGACCTATATAGGCCGTTAGGCACTAAAACAGGCAAATGAAAGATCTATCTATCTATAAACTATTAGTAGGAGACCTTTACTATCTTCCCTATCTTTGTTATCTATTCTTTTAGGTTTCTAGCTTCTTCGTATCTCCTTCTACTACTATATAGAGTTTAACGACTCCTAGCCCATCTTTCCTAGCCCCTATAATCTCCTTTATTACTATCTTTTAGACGATTTCCTTCCCTGTTATCTTATCTAGTTCTTCCTATTCTTAAAGGTCTATAATATAGACTTTAATAGTTATCTTCTTCTCCTTAAGACTAGCTACCTTTACCTATGTGTCCTAACTAGTTTTTAGGGCTAGTAGTATTCCCTTCTATATTCTTATAGTAGCCGTTCCTACTACTTTATCTACTATTATCTTTGTTTCGCTCCTAAGTGCCTTTAGGCCTCCTAGGAGTTCTACTATTATTAACTTTAGTACCCTTTCGGGGACCTCCCTATTAGCCGCCGCTATTATCTCCTACGCCCTCTCGCAAGTCGCCTTTTACCCGCTCGTATCGCCCGGGGGCCTCGTCGTCGTCGCTGTCGTCGTCGCCATTTTTCCGGCTTATTATAAGAGTAATCCTAGGTATAATCTATAGTCCTTATATACTCTCGCTACGAAACCCTTTACGCTCCTTACCCTAAACTCGCTAACCTACCTCGCTAGGTCTATAAATATACTATCGCCGTAGCTAGAGCTATATATCTTAGTATCCCCGACGTCTTTCGTAACTATGTTAATATATTTAACGTCGACCTTACTAGTATTATCCCTCTATACTCGGAGTACGAGTACGCTATTAACCTAGAACCGGGTAAGACTCTACCTTAGCTCCTAATCTATAACCTCTTATAGGAGGAGTTTAAGATCCTTCGTAAGTACCTAGATAATACCTTTACTAAAGGATAGATTAGGCTAAGTAAATCCCCTTACGGCATACCTATCCTCTTTATTCTAAAGAAGGACGGTACTATACGGCTATACGTTAACTATAGGGGTCTTAATAAGATTACGGTAAAGAACTACTACCCGCTACTACTTATTAGTAAGCTACTAGACCGCTTTAGTAATACTAAGATCTTCTCGAAGTTAGACCTAAAGGACGCCTACTATCGGCTCCGTATTCGCGAAGGGGACGAGTAGAAGATCGCTTTTAAGACTTAGTATAGCCTTTTCGAGTACCTAGTTATACGATTCGGCCTTTCTAACGCCCTAGCTACGTTCTAATTATATATTAATAAAGTACTAGTAGGCCTCGTCGATAATATTTATATAGTATACCTAAACGATATCCTTATTTACTCGTAGAGTAAGGAGGAGTACGAGAAATATATTCGGATAGTCTTAGAACGCTTACGTTAATAGAAGCTATATACTAAACCGTCGAACTATAAGTTCTATATAAATACCGTTAAGTTTCTTAGGTTTATAGTAACTCCGGACGGTATAGTAATAGATAGTAAGAGGGTAGCCGCTATCTAAAACTAGCCTATACCTCGCTACTACCGTAATATTTAAGTATTCTTAGGCTTTACGAACTTCTACCGTCGCTTTATCTAGGGATATTCGAAGATCGCTAGGCCTCTTAACGAGATACTAGTAGGAGGTACCTTATAGGTAACTCTAAAGGGAAAGAAGAAGGTCGCTAGGGGCCTATTCTAGTAGACCCCTAAAGCGGAGGAATCCTTCTAGGTATTAAAGAAAGCTTTCTAAGAAGTACTAGTATTACGGCATTTCGATCCGGCGCTACTTATAATAGTAATTACTAACGCCTTAGATACTATGTTATGGAGGCTAGGTAGGGGGCACACACCAGCTAATAGGCACGTGCCCTATAGGCCACCTTCTTCTCTTCTTATGTAGATAGACTTAGCATCATCATTAACAATATAATGAATTGAACACTATAACAAACTAGTAGCTTTGCTACGGTAACTAGCTAAGGGCACCAACCGTCGACATACGGACCATTAGCATAATTATCTAGACGTAAGCGCTACCAATCCGTAGGACTAGTCCTCTATCCTACGGACTCTTAACCTTCCGTACCATCTAGACATAAGCGCCACTATTCCGGCCTACCGCCATTCGGCATTGCCACTAATCCGTAGGACTAGTCATCTATCCTACGGACTCTCTACCTTCCGCACTATCTAGACATAAGCGCCACTATTCCGGCCTGCCGCTATTCGGCATTACTACTAGTCCGTAGATATACCATCCGGTCTCGCGGATACCTCGAATCCAACTACTAAGGGCACTAATCCGCAAGAATAAGGCCTCCGTCTTGCGGACCCTCTACCCTCACAAATTCCGCACTATACGAGCCACTATCTTCCGCCGCCGACGGCGCTTAATCGCCTTTGTTTACACCCTTATATGCTAAGGGAAGGTACCCTCGAAGCTTGTAAGTAGTCGCGGCTCGAGTAGTCGCGGTACCTCCCTTACCGAACGAACACCTACCTCCCTCACCGAACGACTAGTACATCCGAGAAAAGTCGTTTACCGCTATCTTTACGAAAACACGCTAGTAAAAGCATTCAACACGATAACGACGAGGCATTAAGGCATTAACCGAGAACCTTACGTCTACGGCTAGTATCGATGATTTCTTTTTCTACGCACTATTAAACGTAGTATTAACCCGTAGCATTAACCCGTAGCATTAACCCGCAGCATTAACCCGCAGCATTAACCCGTAGCATTAACTATTAAGGCATTAACCGTCAAAGCATTAACCGTAGTACCTAATTACACTATTAACCATTAAGGCATTAACCGCTCTATTAACCGCTCTCGATAACCTTGCGTCTATGAAGGAGAAGGATAATGGACAACCTTACGTCTATAGCTGAAGGATAATGGACAAGAAGGATAATAGACAACCTTGCGTCTATAACCGGCACGGAGAAGGATAAGAAGACAACCTTGCGTCTATAACCGAGAAGGATGAGAAGATAACCTTGCGTCTATAGCTAGCATCGATAATTTCCTTTATAAGAGCGAGATATAAGGTATCGAGGAGCATATTAGTCCACGTGGTCGCGGACTTTCGTGTAGCCCGGGGATTTTGTTATGGAGGCTAGGTAGGAGGCACATACTAGCTAATAGGCACGTGCCCTATAGGCTACCTTCTTCTCTTCTTATGTAGATAGACTTAGCATCATCATTAACAATATAATGAATTGAACACTATAACAGCTATGTCCCCTCTACGAGTCGCTATAACATCTCTTTTCGATAGCCTATAACCCCTCCCCTTCCTTATCCGTATTCCTTTATAGTTTAAGGTACATGTATAGGGGAGGCCTTAATAGTTTCGTCGAAAGAGGGCTTAATAACGTCTTCGAGGGTTACGGCGTAGCGGGCGTATTAATAGGTTCTATACCTATAATATATAGTAAGCCTTAATAAGTTCTCTCGAGTTCCGCTTCTATTTTCCCTCGACGCGTCTTTCTCGTTAATCTAACGCGTTCCTAGAGCTTTTTAGATCTAGAGGTACCCTATCGCGTCCCTAGGGCTTCTATATCCCTATAGCGAATAGAGCGCTATAGTTCGGGCTCTACTCGCGATAGTAAGGTAGGAACGCGTCGGGTAGTTTTCGTATCCTAGTATCCTCTATGTCCTTCCTATATAAGAAGATCTCCGACCTAACGAAGGGAGTAGGTCGTAGAGCTTAAGTAGGCGGTATATCGCGCTCTTATCCCTATCTCGCTACGGTCTCGCGCCTATCGGCGCCGCCTCTTCTTATAGCCTCTATACTTAGCTATATCGTCGTAACGTTACGTTTCTACCTACGGCGACGTAGACGCGTATATTAGATCTTCGTAGGCTTCCTACCTATATAGATTACATAGATATAGACCTACATAGGCTAAAAGGCTCTAAAATAGGCAAATGAAACATCTATCTATCTATATATACCTCTAATCGCCCTAATAAGGGTACACGGAAGTTACTAGCTAAGAAAGTATCTCTACTACCTATCACTAGGAAAGCTAGTAGTAGTAGTAGTAGTAGTAGTAGTAGTAGTAGTAGTAGTAGTAGTAGTAGTAGTAGTAGTAGTAGTAGTAGTAGTAGTAGTAGTAGTAGTAGTAGTAGTAGTAGTAGTAGTAGTAGTAGTACAAACTTAAGTATATAGGTACTAGAAGTAAGGTTACGGTTAATAATAAGGCGATAATGATAGTCGTCACTTTACTTATTACTTACGAAGTAGATAATAGGAAAGAGTAAACGTAGAGGTATACGTAGAAAGCGACGCCTGTTATAAGGAAGCCGTGATAATAGAAGCTACGGAGTAAAGGGAAGACTAAGAAATAACAATAATAGAAGTAAGTAGTAGGCCTATTATAGTAGGGACCTAGCAAGAAACTAGTAGAAGGAGTTAGCTAGAGCCTTATATTACTTAGATAAGTAAAATAAAACTTAGAGAAGTAAAGTAAAGAATAATAAGAGAGGAATAATAGGCGAGTACGACTAGGCCGCCGCCATTCCATCTCTCCCATTAGACTGCGTAAGCTTTCGCCTCATCATGGTATCATCGTGACTTCGTCCCAACCTTCCAAATCTTCTCAGGTACATCTGCACCATCTTAGACCCATGCCTTTCCTAGCAGTCGAGCGACTGACAAGCGCCGCGGAAGAAGGGCCGGCGGCGAGTAGAACTAGTCCTTCACCATGTCTGGAAACACGATATACCATGCATCATTGCAGGACACTCGCATGACATGAATCTGTCAACACCTGTCACGAGCTGAAACGAAAATCCCGAAGCAAACTCAACATACCACATGACTAGTCATATGTACATGTGAGAAGAGAGCTAACGGCACAGCTTCGTTCTCCACACATGTGCCGGCAGCAGTACGAGTCAAGCAGAACCATCTCAGGGCCAGATCCCTCGAAACACTCTTCGTCGAACGATTCGATAATAATAATAAGAACGTGCCATGTAGACATGCTCACCAAACACACGGCAAAAGGACATCTTCCCTGCACCAGACCACTACTCATCATCACTCATCAGACAGCAGCGCAGTGTTTATTACTACTATACCAAGCAGAGACACTCATCAGCCCATCGAATATCCACCATCGTGCATTGCGTAACCAGGACCTCCCTGCTTTCAAGCCGTCTTTGAGCCACCAACCATCGTCCACGATACCAAAACACCTCATCTCGCAAAAGAACGCGCACACACCCTCTCTATCTTTCTCCCTAACACTAGTCAACGCTACACAGCAGAAGAGTTCACCCGCTCCGGCGAGATATGATGGAGATGTTCCTCCAAACGCACTCAAGCCCCGTCAGATCGGATCCCAAGTCGGTGAGCCCCGACAATTCAACGTGAGGCCAACGTATTACGAAGCAATGTAACTGTACCTGTCCCCGCGTCGCCGATCTCCTACGGTAGGGCATGGATTTGTAGTATTCCTCCCTGTTTCAAAGGCATTGTTCCCAGGTAATTTTCACCATGCTATCCATGCCTGTGTCTGTAAGAGAAGAAAGCGCTAATAAAGCACTTTTGGTTCGTGCTGTGCGCGTGCGTGCGTGGCAGAACGATGACATCTGAGTGGAGATGACGTGATTCTACAGAGAAGAGTGATGGTGGAAGAAGAGTGGGTGGGTGGGTGGGTATCAAATCAATCAATTCAAGTCTCTCCCTCCCTTCACTCGCCGACGGAGAAAATCAGCGACTCACAACCAACAAGCTTACTTTTGCCTCGCGGCATTCCGGCATTATTAGACTGCTCCATCTTTGCGCTGGTGGTCCCACGAAGGGCGAAGCAGAAATCCCCCCCAAAAAATCTCAAGCCGCCGCGACTGTGCCGCCCCTCCATCATCTCCTTCTCCATCCCGCGTTCTGTGACGCATGGTAATGTGTAGTGGGTATTGTTCTCTTTCAGAGCTGCCGTTGATCCAAAGACATTATTTCCAACTTGCGAGCAGTAGTTGTAGCAGAGGTGGAAGCCTACCACATCCAAAGCAAGGGCCATTGCCTCCCGGCATTCTCTTGCCAAGTCGCTTCATCCATCGTCGAAGCAGTATTTGTTGAAGGCATACTTCCAATATTTGTATTTATCAGACGTGCAGCAGCATTGTCGTCCCTCACTTCCGTCTTTGCTGGCTCCTCGGCGGTCGATCCAATCGATGAGAGTGACTGTTGATTCCTCGCGGTCCCGCGCCCGTTGCCGTGCTGTGCCTGTGCGACGACGTTTGATGGTGATGATGATGGCTGCTGCTGCTGCTGCCGCCGCCGCCGCTGTGACGGGGACCGCGAACCTGAGAAAAAGACTGGCTTGCCTGTTGGAGTTCCTGGGGAGAATGATGCTGCCGTTGAGGTTGTTGTAAAGAGATGTCCGTATTGATGGGAGTGAAAGCTGCCTGTGGTCTGATAGGACCTGCTGAGGGTGTAGTAGAGATTCGGCGTTGCTGCTGCTGCTGCTGCTGCTGCTGTTGTGTTTGCTGTTGCTGGTAGACACTAGACATTTGTGGTGGGATGCCGATGCTGTATGATGCAGTTCCTATGGGTGCCATGCTGTAAGGAGGCATTACGGCTGGAAATGGTGCCGCCGTGACCTGGCTCACGGGTATTATGGGTGAAGGAATATTCGGAGTAGTAGGGTTCGATGGGTTCGAAGGATGCGCACTGCCTGCGATGTGCCATCCCAGCGGCGCGAAAGCATGTGGTGAATATGTTTGCAGTCCTAGATCCTCGAGCAAAAACATGCCTGTATTACCCATGACTGCGTCGCTTTGGAAGTCCGTCATCGAAGCTGTGTCGATCTGAAGTTGAGGCTGGTAAGCTTTTCGTGATGCCTCCGCCTGCTGTCTGCGCTGTGCTGCCCTGTTCCCGAGCACAGCCAGTCCGTCGGAGATGCGCTGTACGGCAAGCTCAGCAAGTTGATGTACGCCATGCTTCTGCAGCTCCGTGAACACGAGGTACGCTTTGTCGACCCAATGGATGTTCACGTTGTTCTCGGTCTCCCATGCGTCGAGAATGAGGATCATGGACGCGTTGAAGGCCTGTTGCCCCATTGTCCAGCAGATGAGAACTTCCGGCTTGCGCAGGTACAGAAACATGAACGCCTGAATGAGCGCGCATGAGGAATTGATGACGAGCGACCGGCCCCTCAACGGTGCTGGATGTAGAGGATGCTCCGAGTAGAGTGAGCTCTGCATTGTGGATGGTCGGGGAGGAGGCCCCATAGATCCAGGCGGTGAGTTTTCGTGTGCAACGCCTTGAGTGCGTTCGATGCGTTGCCGGTTGAGCAGGATGAGAAATGATTGCACCTTGGCATAGAGCACTATCAATCAATGTCAGCAAACTGGCATCACGCTTCAGCACACGGCAACGAGCAACGACTTACTCGCAGACATGACTTCCAATGGCCAGTCGGGAAGCGGTGTGTGCTCTTGCGACCAGCTCTCGTTGAATTGGAGCGCTTCGGGCATCGTGTCCCACAAGCCCAGCAGTTTGTCGGTGAATTCGTCAATGCGCCCAACATTCATCATGCCATCGCTTCCCAGGATCTGACGTGCCAGAATGGTAAAGTGGTCGACAAACTCGCCGAGCCGCAAAATGGTAGGGTTCGTTGTGAGCTGCTCGGGTGGTGGACAATCGCCAAAGCCAGAGATTCCGAGGGGTCGGCCAAGTGTCACAGAGTACTGCTGGTCCATGTGCAACATCCACCACCAGAGTGTTTTCCTGATCATACTCTCTCGAAGAGGAGGTGTCGGCTCGAGGAGCTGCGGGTTGCGATGGAGGCCGATGGAATGCGCCATGCGAATCGTCGTTCCGAACAACGTCCAGGCATCGAGGAATCGTCCGCTGTTCGTCAAGTATGGTCCAATCATCACAAGAGTCTGGATACCGAGAAGCGTAGGTGTATTCATGAAAGACGCAACGCGAAGTGCTTGCATTGCTGCGGCGACTAGAGACGCGCTCTCAGGTCAGCGCGCGCGCCCGCGCAAAATGGACACTCTGCCGACACTTACTGTAGACGTCGCTGTTGCGTCTGGTCTCTTCAACGGCTCCCTCCGCCCAGCCACCGTAACGATCGTAGATTCCCATTTGCATGGCAGTAGCCAGCATTGCAAAGATCAGGGCCAGCATGTCAGGCGCTCGCTCGGCATAGTTGACGGCGTCGCCCAGGAATCGTTCGACCTCCTTTCGAGTGAGCTCATCCGGCGTGTGAGGGAAGTAGCAAGACTGTGCTCGCTTTTGGAAAACGTCTAGACACTGTAGGACATCGTCGTGTGGAGGAAGCAGCGAGCGAGCCATGTCGCCAGCTCCATTTCCTGACGGCCACAAGATTGAAAATGGATATAATGATGATTGTTCATGATGGTAGAGGTCCTTTCCTCGAGGTATTGTGTGTGTCAGTGATTGAGTGCCGAACTGCAGGTTGGCGAACTAGACTGGGGTCAGCGAAGACTTTTTCAAATGTGATAGTCACATGCAAGCTCTCACATCTGCAACGATGTTGGCAAGACCAGGCGTGCCAAAATAGAGGTTATCGACTCGGTCGCCAGTCTTGAAGCGACGTTGTCGTGAGGCTGCGGCTCTGGAAGTAGTGCGTGAACTCTTCTTGTCCGAAGAATCCTCATCGTCGTCCTCGTCACCCGACTGAGTGAGGCGAGCTGCTTGCAGCTTCTCCTTCAGGCGTTGATTCTCCGCTCGAAGCTTGCGGATCTCATACGACTGCTGAATGGGACTGTAGTCATTGCCCTCGCCGACGACAAACTCACACTCCTTGGGGTGCCCTCGAGCACAACAAGCAGAGCATGGCTTCGTTCGATCACACTATCATAACCCACTTGATTAGCTTTCGATTTGTCAAAAGTTTCCGGGTTGAATGAGGCGTCGCCTGACCTTGACCTTGCGTTCTCGACACTTTGTGCACGATAGAAGCTGTCTAGATTGCGGCTTCTTCTGACGGTCTCCCGAACCAGTTCGCTGGAGCTGGTTCGAAGGGCCTCCTGGAGCCGGTGCGGATGGCCCGTACCCGGCCCAAGATGATGAACTCATTCTACACTCAGTTGGACAGAGTGGTAGATCTTGAGCATACTGGCTCAGCTGTCAAGGTGGATGCTTGGGTCAAGATAAGCGAACGGAGTACAACAGGCTGTCTAAACCAGTGTCGTGGGACGGTGGAGGCCTATGTTGAACATATAACAGTCTGACCAAAGCCATGTACTGTGATCACAGACTAGATCAAGAAAGTGTGCATAAGATCGCTAGGGCTTTTTCGAGACCGGTGCTCCACAATGTGGCTTTCATGTTATGTGTAGGGGGGGGTGGTGACGACCGAGGTCTTGGTGTTGTCGAAATGGGTGGTGTGGCTACAAAGACCTGCTCATTTTAGCTGTGAGGTATTATTACTGGAGCTCAGCCCAAGTCAACGGTTAGTCGCCTGTCCTAGTAGTTGTCGCCATTATTTGCATTGTGTAGTCTCGATGCATGGCGCCTTAAGCGACGCGGGAGGGCAGCCGATTATGTGTGGGCATCTTTTAGCCAGCCTAGTGCGCTAAGTAGCGCCTTCGCAGTTGCACTAGCCAATACATACACAGACACCAAGGGCCCACGTACGACGAGTGTCTGATCGCCTTACCAGATATAGTTTGAGTTGGAGGCGACTGCCAATGCACGCCAGCCGTGGAAGCGTTTCTCCAGGGAGGGAGAAGTAAGAAGGGAGATTGGTCCCTCCCGCATCCTGGCGCGCGCTGCATCAGGCTCGCATGCGCGCTCGACAGAGAACCCTGGGTGAGATCGTTCCAGCTCGCCGGGCCCGATGGTGCTTGTCCATGCGAAAGATGCCTCCCCGGGAGATCTTATTCGCAAGTGAGTGGACCGCAGCAGTGGATAGACACATTCGTGGCGCATGATGGCACGCAGAAGGCAACGCCTCGAGCGTCATGTCAACTCGGGATCCTGGGAAGGGGATGGCGAGCGGATTGTGAGTGGATGTCGACGCGGAAGAGGGTGCCGTGTCGGGCAGGGCAAGGCAAGGCAGGGCAGGGCAGGGCTGGGCAGGGCGATGGCCAGGATCATTTTTTCATCTGGAGGCTGCTACGGTATCGATGGTCGTTCTTGTTGTCTCATGCTCCTTCGGTTGCATGCCGGATCATCGAAGAGCGAGGCATGCCGCGCATGTCATAGGGACAATTGGAAAGGTGTCGATGCTAGCATTGGTTCGTATAGGCGGCGCAGCACAGTGGAGTCTCGAGGCCTCAATGGGTAGAACTAGGCGGCTGCTGGACCAGGCTGGGAATGCATGGTTTAGCGAAAGGAGCTGTTACACCTGCGCTGCGAGCTGTCGAATGTCCCACGCCACCAAATCCATATTATCCATATCGAGCGTGAGGCGTTGTCGTGTTACAGTACGGGAGCGCCTCGTCTACCGAAAGATTGGATTCCGGCAGTCGCAGGTACCAGAATATGTATGTATCCAGCACGACATCTTTTTCATCACGTTGTGCTTGGCTGTGACCTCCAAGCGGCCATTGCATTCTAACCGCCGTGTTGGGTGCCGTCGCCATCGCCGCCGCCATCGTCGCCGCCGCCGCCGCCGCCGTCGTCGCCCTGCACTCGCAATCGACGCGCCATGAATATTTCATTTACCCTGGTGGCGTATCTCATCAGAGATCCATCGCATGTGGTGTTCCAGGGAGCCGATAGAATAGCTTCTTTTGGCCCCCACATCGCCAGGCCGCTCCGCTCTCTTCACCCTGCCACCGCCAATCGACCCTCGCTTGCCTCAGATAAGTCTATTTCTTAGCTCACGATTCCCAAAGTGTATTGTCGCAATTGCTTGAAGGAGTATCGCGCGCGTATGTAAGCGTGGGATGTTCCAGCAAGATCACGTGACTCACGAAAGCTCTTGCGGCAGCACACCACGAGCCTTGTACGTGGAGAACACGAGCAGTCCCAAGACACAACATCCGTGGACCACACTGCCGGGTCAGCTGCAAACGTTATAATGCTGTGTCGAGGGAAAGGTGCTATGCCCAAGACGAGTATGCTCGCCGAACATCATAAGTACTGCTGCATGCGAGGAGGCTAGAGCTCTCGAAGCATCCTAACTAACATCCGAGCCTGCAAAGGTGTCCTGTCTCCCAAGACCACTAAATGCCTTGATCATCAGTCATAAGCAAGGAAACATCATACCAGAAGATGCCAATTCCCAGGCCCAACCGAGACCTTTTCAATATAAATGGGGGCCCGATCACCGATCATCAAGAGGGCTCCACACATCCTTCGCTCTCGCCGAATACTCACTGCACTTCCCAGCTCACGGAATCCCGACCTGCCTCAACGCAAGCAAAGCAAACCAGCCCCCAACAACGGGCCTTGCCCTGAACTCTCCACCGCCGTAACCCCCAGTATTGACATCAAACCGATCCGTCGCCGCACCAGCCGTACTCGTCTCCCTCAAGAATTTAGCCGTATCACGAATGAACATATCCCTCGTGTCTTTCTCCGCAATCGCAGCACAGAACATTTCCCAATCGTTCTTCGATCTCGTGTCTCGCGTATCGAGAGGTACGCCGTATTTCTTGTTGACTGTGGGATAGAAGTTGGATTGCATGGTATAGATGCTTCGAGGAACAAGATCGGTGCCTAAAAGCGCGTCGGCCCAGAGGTTGTAGAGGAGCGAGAAGGAGTCTGGAGCGCCGTAGTTGAGGACAGTGTGAGGAGGATTGGCGTTGCTGTTAATGGCGAGTGATTCCCATTGCTTGATCCAGTCCGAGGCTTGCTTGGCGTATTGAGATGATGCTTCGGGACGGCCTGTCATGTTTGCCATCATGGCCGCGGCTTTGAGGCCGATGATTCCTTTCAGAGCGAGGTTGGTTTGGTTGGCGAGTGGGCCGGCAAAGTCATCTGGAGAGTGTCAGCTCTGCATTCGAAGGCTAGTGAGGGTATGCTTACCGGTGGATATTTGGTTGAATGGAATGACAGCATCGTTGTCGATCAACCACTTTGCCCACTTGTTCAGACTGTCCCAATGCTGGTTGAGGTATCCTGTGTTGCCTGTCCTTTGAGCATAGGCTAAAGCCATGATGAGCATATTTCCACATTCTTCTAGTGGTTGCAAAGCCGCCTTGCCATCAGCGTGCCCAGTCGCGTTTGGATAATGGTCACCGATATCATGGATGGCATAGTCTTGAGGCCACAAGCCCGGAGTTTCCATGTTGATGAACAACGGGTCCAAGATCATCTTCATCCAGTTGGCGTTCATGTACAGCAAGATGGGATGGAAGGGAAAGACGACGTCCACTGTCTGGAAGTTTCCGTTCGAGCTGATTTCCTTCAAGAACATGAAGTTGCGTTGCTCGGTGCCTGCGATTTGCACTGCTCCCCAAGCTTGGCGAACAGCAAGCGACACGATTGATACGTAGTCATTTCCGCCTACACCTCTAGCATCGTTGGCTACATCAGCATCGAGCGCAGCACTGACGCGAGCAGCATTTTGATAGTCATAGTAGAATGTAGTGATAGCGCTGAGTTCGTCTCCAAATGCTTGTTTCCAGAAGCTCGGAACTTGCTCGAGTGTGGTGGTCTGGAATTGCACTGCGCGATCTTGCATCAGATTGATCGTGAAGAGGGTCTCGATCGAGTTCGACGAGACTGATCCCAGCTTCTTTGCAAAGCCAAAGACAGGGTAGTTCTGGTTGATAGCTCTGAAGTTATTGTCGTCGCTGTTTGCCAGCTGCCCATCCTGAATGAACTTGCCACGAACGTCGGTGTCGGTGCCAGACTGGTATGTCACGGCTTGGCTATCCTCAGTGGCGTAGTACCAGTAACCCCAAGCAGCTTGGTCGCTGTTCTCTGAAAATTCCTGTTGGTTCTGCCGCCATACCTTGTGATATGCGAGGCTAACACCTGAGCCAGCATCGCTCGAGCCTTGAGCCGTTCCGCGGCTCCACTCTGCAACCTGGTTGCGATCACCTGACGTCCATTCGGCACTAATATCGGTATAGATAGAGACATCGTGAGCGTTTCCATCTGCAGATTGAACATTAACGGACATGTATGATACTGGCATGCTCTGACGTTGCTTGTCCTGTGGATCCACTGGTGAGAGAAATGTTATGTTCATGGCGACCTTGCCATCCACGTCCATGCTGAATGTGCTGCGGGTTGATGTGTACTCCATATTCGTCTGCGTGACTATGGTGGGCATATTGTCTGGCTTTCCCCTGTACGACAGCAAGTCAGCATGACGTTCAACCCTATCAGAGTTGATCGATACCGCTCACATCCAGGTGTATGTCTGATCGTCCACTCGTATCAAGCCGCACCAGCCATTGATCTGTCCGGCCCAGAAGGTAGGCCACTGTCCCGCCAGAAATCCCCCGTTGCCACCATCACTGCCTGCTGCCTGCCAGGTGCTCAGGTATGGTGATCTTACTGCCAAGGGTATCGCTGGTGGTCGCTGTGGTGTAAAGGCCTGCGCAGATATTACTGTTATTAGAAGTGATAGGGCTGCGAGGATAGAAGGCATGCTGAAGAACAAAACGAACGACTGAGAGGACTTCGGTCTGCAAGACGTGTCCTGGCGATTGGCGACGTCTTATTCGAATACATTTTCCGACGTCGGGTTGCGGCTACGCTGCGAAATGAGGAGGGATGATGACCACACTCCTCGGAGGGCTGCAGAATCGAACTTGGCGGCGAGGGACGACATCCATCTGCGCAGCAAAGACCAGCCGAAACTGGGCATCTGGTGTCATGAGGGTGCTTGGCTGCACGATGCAACTGGGCATGCCTGTCTCGTCAGCGCGTTACAAGTAAGATGAACTCGAATCTGATCGGAAGACGCTCTCACGGCTCCTATGGTTCGCCCGTAGCGGTCCTACGCTATCGACATTGTCCGCACCCTGCCACGTCGTATGTATGCCGTGCGGTGTGGCCACGCGACTCTGGTGACCATATCGTACATTTGGTGCTCTTGTCGACGCCGCTGTGCTACGTGAACGTGATGAGCGTGGACGAATTGGTGCGCAATGTTGCGGTGTGACTGGCGGGCGGAGCGATGGAGTGCGTTTCAAACCATGTGCTGTGCTGTGCTCAGTGTGCTGTGCTGTGCTGCAGCATGTTGCCGATGCCGAGCTGAAGTCAAGGAGCGAAATCCAGGCAACAAGGCCGTCAACTTTCTCTACTGTAGAACTATTCTATTCTGCATAACATTCTCCGCCTCTATTGTCCCCCAACATTATACTCGTATCACTCTAGATGTCCGACATTACGCAGCTGTCAGAGCATGACCGAACTTTCCTAGACTCGTACTTGCCACAGGATGCCTGCAATGCCCACACAAATGAAACCTCCTCCTCTGGCCTTCAACAGTGTCATCGCGTTCGAGCATCTGCAACTGAGAAGCATGATTTACCCTTCGTGACATTGACCTATGCATCTTCCCTGGACAGCATGATCGCCTTGGCACCTGGAGCCAGGACTACGCTCTCAGGTCCGGAGACCAAGAGTATGACACATTACCTGCGCTTGCGACATGACGCCATCTTGATTGGTGCAGGAACAGCGGCCATCGACGACCCAGGCCTCAATTGCCGTTATCCCAAGGTGTCCTTACACGACCAGCCACGTCCAGTTATTGTCGATCCGAATCGGAGGTGGAAGGGCGAGAGCAAGAAGGCATTTCGACTTGCTGCGGAAAGCCAAGGCAAGGCCCCTTGGATCGTCACCCGAGCTTCTGTTGCCTCATCGCTGGACCCGCTCCTTCAGATCGGTGGAGACTATCTCATACTCGAAGACGATCATCCCAGTTCGTCCGACACGGCAATCTCGTGGGTTTCTATTTTGAGAGCCCTCAAACACAGAGGAATTGACAGTGTGATGATCGAGGGCGGCGCGACAGTGATCAACACATTGCTCAGTCTCCCCGATCTTGTCGACTCACTTATCATTACCATCGCACCTACCTTTCTGGGTCAAGGTGGAGTTGCCGTCAGCCCTACGCCCAAGACTAAGAATGGCCAACGCATCAACTCGGCATGGCTCGACAAGGCTTCATGGCGGCAATTCGGCAACGATGTGGTGCTTTGCGGCAGGCTTCGAAGGTGAGGTCTGCAAGATTCGCTGAGGTATGCCTGTCCAAGCCAGGAACCATGCACCCTACGGAGTCTGCAGAAGATCCCCACGATGGCAGCGGAATAATTCTCCGAAGCTCCTAATCCCTTCGCTACTCGGAAGTGTGTGGCCGAGGAGCACTCACGCAGCTAACAGGTCCATGGTCGCGTTCCGCAATGAGATACTCAATCATTGCAAGCCAGGACCTCGACACTTGCCAAGTCCAACATAACTCACAAGTATCGCGCCACAAGGCATTGTCACTGGAGCCTTCCGGCTCTGGTACCATACTGCAGATCGACACAAGTGCAAGCATGGTCCGCGATGACGAGCTTCATCATTCACTCACGGGCCGAGCAGCACATGACACTTGTTCCAAGCACTTTAGCATCAGATTCTTTACTCATATACTAAATCAAACGGTCTTGAGTGCTTCACGGCGAAAAGTTGACAGCAGTCTAGATGACTAATATACTAAATCCGGCACGTCCCGCTGCAATGTATCAGCACCTTGATGGCATAATCATTAATCCGAACCATACATATATGACCCAAACTCTTTCGTCTTCGGATTCTCTCTGCTGCTCGACAAGTCAGTTCATACTTCGACTTCTAGGCGCGGAGCTGCTCCTCCTCTGCGGTAGCGGACATCGAATACATCAGCATTGCATTAGAATAATGAAGAGCAGTCGGCCGTCCGCGCATGCGCCTGGACACGATTTTGGACAATGCTCAATCCCACGAATATACAAGACCACAATGTCATGTCTCGCCGACAAGCATAGCAGATTCGAGCCTTTGAGGCTTCCGTCCGAGTCGATCCGATTTGAATGCTCGACGTTGACACATTTCTTCTTCGTTTCGCGAATGCTGACTAAGGCATAGAAAACGTCCGATACCGCCGGTTACGTCACGTCAAGCCTGCCCCTCCATTCGACCCCTCCATGACACGAGCAAAGCATTGAGATTTGGAATATGTGCCTTGGATCACTCCACAGAAGAGCTTGCGAATGCAAATGCACAAGCCGTGTAGGATGCGCCGAACACAGCCTCTATGCACGAAAGTTGTCCAAATCCTCGTCAACTGGCAGAGGCCATGACGGGAAGAGCAGCGTACCTGCAGCATACAGCATAATAATAATAATGATAAGGACAACCAGCGTTTGTCCTTTCGGCCGTGAAGACCAGACAAGTTCTTGTCCTCACTCACGATTGGTCGCGAGAGCAACAACCTTTGGCGCGATGTCAATCGAGCAAGCCTCATACCCTCTACCTCCACATTGAACAATGGGTGAGGTGGGTCACTATAAGATGGTAAGAAGAAGTGCATGGATCGTTGGGAGCTGTAACATTCCGCCCCGCGCAAGAGCCGGAGCCGTCATAATGAGCAAGCTGGTAGATAAGATCAAGGACAAGTTGTCTTCTTCCGAGAACAAAACGCCTTCCCCTCCAACTCAACATTCAGACCCTACTACCACTACCAGAACTAGACCCAACTCAGTCGAAACAGGTTCAGGAGCCAGAATGTCTACATACGAAGGAAAGTGCCATTGCGGCCACCACCAGTGGACAGTAGAGCTTACTCCAGACCAGAGCAAGCATATTCTTTGGTAGCAATGTTTTACCCATGGAGAAGGGAACACAGCTGACCAAAGCCCTTACAGCCATTGCGACACATGCAAGATCCTTGGAGGTGGTGCATACACTATGAACCAGATCATTCCAAAGTCCCAACTCAAGATCACTCAAGGTGGCGAGCCAGCCAAATATACCTACTTCGGTGATAGCGGTAAGCATTGATCCACCAAGCCTCTCTCGTTGCTCTCAGTTCGCTGATCCTTCTTCCAGGCAAGGGAGTCAACTGCTATTACTGCCCCAAGTGCACCACCCATATCTACCACCACCAGGAAGTCATGGGTCCAGACACGATCATCGCACGCACTGCTCTTTTGAAGGAAGGTAGGGATAAGTTCCCTGTCGCTGCTGAGATTTATGGAAAGGCGAAGATGAGTTGGGAACCGAAGATTGCGGAGACTTTTGAGACGCTGCCTCCTTCTTAGATGTACGTATGGATGATAGCGGAGTGGAACGAATGTGTGACCAGGAAATTGAGATTACTGCTCTCCAAGCTTGATTGATGTGGAATCATTGCTGTTCTATTTCAGCCGCCTTTGTACGGAGCTCTAACTATTCAACACAAGCGTGTTCAGCATAGTGTTGAGCCAGAGCCACGATTACCTCCAAGAGGCTCAGATTACAAGGCTTCATCTGCACCTGGAATATCTGGTCAGTCGTCAAAGCCAAGAGTGGTCACGCCAGTAAGCCAAATGCATAGCATTAGTAGTGCGGCTGTCACAAGGGACGCCAGCACGTCACTACACATTGCATGTGACGCAGGGCGGCATCAGAAATCCATCGAGCAACAGAATCACAGGTGGCTTGGGAAGCAATGCTCTTCTGCACAAAATAGGCACGGTACGTCATATGGGCGAGGTCCGTGCGGTGCTGAAGTGAAGTCATGAACGCCTTGCGTTTCAGGTTCCACCGGCTGGGATATGGTCATTGGTATGGCATGGCATGGCGATGCATACCTTCGCTCGCAGGACGATTATATTGGGATGTCCGTATGTGGACGTGGACGGATGCGAGGCTCCGACAGGCAGGCCCCTGTGTAGTCAAATTGCACGCAACCTCAGCAGAATGCGCTCATTGTTGTGGCGTTCAGCATCATTATTGAATTTCTGCCTGCAAGACTTGGAGGAAGTGGGAGTGGAAGTGGCCTTTGCTTTGTGTGTGTGTGTGTGTGTGAGCCAGAAAGAAAGCCAGCCAGCAATGACATCAGCAGCCCGCATCGCATCGCATCGCACCTGCCTTTCGTCATCACTAACTACTGGCAGCTCCTCCATCACTGTTCTTAATCATACCATCAACGCTGACCAGCACTCCGCCTCGTGTTTTGCATTTGCATCGCTGGCACGGCACATTCGCTTGATTGCCAACTGGACACCATGTCGACCATACAGAACCTCAAAAATTTCATCCGCCACGGAAAGCAAGCTCGCGATGCCCGATCACCACCACAAGACCACGCCACTACACACCTCTCGAATGTCCACGCTCAGCAACACCGCGGCCACGGCGCCCAGGCACATCACGCCAACTATGCTATAAGCGAGCCGAATGTCTACGAACACAAGCCGTTGCAAGCTGCTGCACCACAGGGAGACTTCTCTGCCGCCGCGCTAGACAACAGACATGTTGCCGCCAAGGCCGGTCATGCCGCAGGCGCCGCCGTCGACGCGAAACAGAAACGAGATGCTAAAGGTCAAGATTACGATCCGCAAGTGCTCGAACGCATCGTTGCCGAGGAGCGAGAGAGCAAGGGAAAGCTTCCCAGATATCCCGGCTTAGAGCGCTACCAGCTACTCGAGAAGATGGGTGACGGCGCCTTCAGCAATGTATACCGCGCCAGAGATACACAGGGCCAGCACGACCAGGTTGCCATCAAAGTCGTCCGCAAGTTCGAGATGAACTCCACACAGGTATGCTCCACCACACACACGAGGCCTTGTGTTTCTTGATTGTCGCGACTCTTCCTCATGATGATGTGATTGAATCTCTCTTGACCAACACTTCTGCCTGCTTAGGCCGTCCTCCATCCGGAATACGAAAAGAAAGTACCTAAAGGCGTCGAGGTGCGCACAGTTTCCTTACATTTCACTTGCTCTTTCTTTCATCATGCCCTACACTACGACCATCTCAACGGCATCGCCAAGTCCTGAGCGAGTGCTGACGTCATCTGCTTGACAGAGAGCCAACATCCTCAAAGAAGTCCAGATTATGCGACAGCTCGACCATCCGAACATTATCAAGCTCATCGACTTCTCCGAGTCGCGCCAATACTACTACATCGTTCTCGAGCTCTGTCCTGGAGGCGAGCTTTTCCACCAAATCGTCCGATTGACATACTTCAGCGAGGACCTCTCACGGCACGTCATCACTCAGGTAAGTGCACGGCAACGGCAGCGACGTCATCTTCAGAACGGCTCGTCGTGCTTTGCGTGGACTCGACCATACTGATCCACCCATTCTAGGTCGCAAAAGCATTAGAATACTTGCATGAGGAGGCTGGTGTTGTGCATCGGTAAGCGATCAGGCATCGCCTGTTTGCACACCCCACCACTGACTGACGCGCGCAGTGACATTAAACCCGAGAACCTCCTGTTCTACCCAATCCCATTCATTCCCACCAAGAACCCAAAGCCGAAGGGTCCCGAAGATGAAGACAAGGCGGATGAGGGCGAATTCATCCCCGGCGCTGGATCCGGGGGTAAGTCTACGAGTCAAAAGCGCTTTTTGCCTCGCGGCCCTCTTACTGACATCTTCTAGGCATTGGAGTCATCAAGATCGCCGATTTTGGTCTTTCGAAGGTCATCTGGGACAGCCAAACCATGACGCCTTGCGGAACTGTCGGCTACACCGCGCCTGAAATTGTCAAGGATGAGCGATACTCGAAGAGCGTCGACATGTGGGCATTGGGCTGTGTCCTTTACACACTACTTTGCGGCTTCCCACCTTTCTACGACGAGAGCATCCAGGTGCTGACCGAGAAGGTGGCTCGAGGACAATACACATTCTTGTCGCCATGGTGGGATGACATCTCGAAGCCTGCGCAAGACTTGGTCTCGCACCTGCTCACTGTCGACCCTGAGAAGCGTTACGACATCACACAATTCTTGAACCACCCATGGATCCGCAATGCCAACGAGCCGACACATGCCGCAGATGATGCGCCACCGCTCGCTACTCCTCTTCACGTACGACAAGGCCAAGGACAGCTGTCTGCTGGTTCGGCCGACAAGAGTGGCGCTTCTCCAGTGAAGCCTGACTTCGCATATCTCGACGACACACCAGGTGCGGGCCGTCGCATGGACTTCCGATCACCCGGTGCTGTCAATCTGCGAGAGGTGTTCGATGTCAGCTACGCAGTGCATAGACAAGAAGAAGAGGGCAAGCGGAGGAAGAACTTCAAGCAAGGCTTCCGAGGCGGCAATGCTCTCAATGCCCTCGACGAAGAGTTCGATGATGATGAAGAAGACGGCGTTTCGCAGCCATTCGACCCCAACTCACAATCACTTCCCGCTAAAGTGCCAAAATCTGGAGCGCCTGATGTGGGTGGCATGGAGAAGCAAATGAGGAATACAAGCTTATCAGCTGCGGCGCAGGCACGTCAGGCCAATGCGCCGCGCAGTTCGCAAGCCAAGGGCTATGGCCAACACTCTCCCGAGGTGGCTGCCGCCGCCAAGCGACAGGTACGCAACAAGGCCGGTGCATTTGAGCTAAGTCTGGACAACGCGACGCTTCTTGGCCGCCGAAAGAAGCCAGAACCAAGTGGTCTCCGGCAGGAACAGGCTGTCCAATAGAGACACTTGACGGAGGTTGGTCGCATTTCAGGGCGTGCAGGCCGCGAGGAACAGACTCGAAGGCCGTGATTAGCATTGGCGTTGGGCGAGAGAATAGTCAATAAAGAAAGCATTTTCCACTTTCATCTGGCAGCTGAGTACGATTCATCCCTCTCCACGTTTCTTTCGACGTCCTTCAGAAGGCCTGGCACATCTGCAGGCATCGAGCGATCTCAAGACGAATGAAGCGTGCGTATCAGAACTGATCAGCGAAGCCCGTCGGGCCGCTGACCATAGCTGACATCGATCGTGAACGCGTTGTTGGAGACACGTCGGTACAAAGGAGGGCGATGTCTCGCCTCAAATCTTGGGCAGCTTACCGCCGAACTTCACGCGACAGGGCAACCATGAGGCTGCTTTGCGGAGGCGACGATCCGGGTCGAGAACATGGTGTGGCGATGCCGATCTCTTTCCGCTGAATGAAGTCGACAGTTTCCGTGGTCTGATCTGGGCTGTACTTTTGAGTCGAGATGTTGGACAAAAGTGCCGAATCAACTATTGGTGAGGACGGGAAAAGGCACCTCGTTGATCCACAGTTTATGTGCAGCAATTTTACATTACCCGCTCTTGGTGAAGATACGGCGGCAAGTTCATCAGTCGGCCGCTCCACGATCGGGCCTGGACTCATCTCTTCCGTTGACTGGCATCGAGATGCACATCAAGCCGAAAGGGTGCAGCTTTGATGGGCAGAGATTCACTTGTGAAGGTATAATCCCGCCTCGAGATGAGTGCGGAAGAGAAGGGTCTAGCTGTCAAAACCACTTCGCTCCATTTCTTTCAAAGCCCCATCTTGTCTGCAGAGTGACGCAGAGCCCTCTGGTAGTAGCTATTGCGTCGAGTCGAAGGCATAATCCGTCCTCGGAATAAGTACGCAAAGGAGGGACCTAACATGTCACGACGCCTTGACTCCGGTCTCTCCGTAGCCTTATAGTACACACAGGGCGACACGGCGCCCTCCGACATTATAGTGGCTCTTGTGTTGAGGAAGGTCCAATTAGGCCTCAAAATTATCTTTAGAGAAGGTGGATCTTCCTTCTAACAACGCCTTCACCCTAGTCTCTCCCTAGCCAGAAGGGATACGCAAATTGATCTAGACTGCTTTGACGGGGCCTCTTAAGTAGAATTGAGAGCCGTTTGCGCCTCGATGAGCAGCTAGAGAAGGGTTAGCTGGCTTCTAACAAGGCCTTCGCTCCACTCTCTTCAAAGCATATGGTGTTACTCGCAGACTAACGTGGAGTGCTTTGACAGTGTCTCTTCCATGAAAATCGGCGACGTGTTTCTGTACACTCCGCATTCGACACTCGACTAGAGCTAGCCGGGTTTCTGATAGTTGGCTTGATTCCCTGGTGGAAGGAGGAGCTTATGATACAATTTTCATTATGATACCTCGGAACTATGCTGTTATGCTGCCCTATTTGTGGGCGTAATGCCATACTACAGTAGCATTTCCCAGCCTCATGCTATGGCACAACTTCAAATGAAAGCAAAAACTCCTCATGCAGATGCCGGTTGCGGCGAAATGATCGCATCCAGACTCATTGGGTCGGGGGGCGGAATTGATGGACGAGGCTCTGTAGCAGTCACAGACTGCTCTGAAACCATATCTCCTTGCTGTGGTTCGCTCGACACCTTCGGCTTCCTCGGTCCCTTCTTGATGCCAGCGTCCTTGCGCTTGTGGTTGTTCTTGCTGCCTGGAGGTCTGCCCTTACGAATCTGACCTGGTTGCGGAGCACCGCCGTCAGTACTGGCGCTGCGCTGCGAACTAACGCTTTCGCCACGAAGTTCTCGAATACGCTTTGGTACATGGCCGGCCCAGCGACCTCGAGTGGCAGCCACAAAGGTGCCATCGGCATGGACAGCGCCTGCCAAGGACACTGAAGGAGTGTTGCCGCGTTCTGGCGTCATGGTTGGTGTAATGTCGTCTCCATCTCCAGGGTCTGGCATGCGAGATCGCTTGCGCGGTGGTGGGATGATGACACCATCAAAGCGAGACACTGGCTTGATCGTGCGTCGGGCTGTCATTTCACCGTCGCCATAGTCGACCTGGGTGGCGTGAATGTCTTTCCGATTGCGACGTCTACGCAGCTCTCGGCCTTCAGCGTCGCGCACGATCTTCTGCGCATCTGGGTCCTGGTATCCGATCTTCTTGGCATCGAAGACGTAGTCGTAAAGTGTCGATTCTTTCTTGTCCTCCCAAATCTCATGTGATACAGCAACGCGACCGCCTTTGACAGGATTGCGTTCGTTGCCTTTGATAGGGTTGCGGGCGACGACCTGGTCGAGCATGAGGAATTCATCTTGAATCTCCTTCAATGCCGACTGCGCATTTGCTGCTAGTGCTTTCAGAGAATCGAGCGAGCGAGATCCTGGAAGGTATTTCTCCATTGCAGCAACCATTGGCTGCCATCCCTTGATAGGTCGAAAGCCATTTGCAGGGTCGCGCAACCATTTCGTGGCGGGATCATCTGGATCTTCATTCTCATCTTCGGTCCATTCGTCCTTCCAAAAGCTTGGCAAGTCGTCGGCAGTGAGCTTGTCGAGCTCCTCCGAGAGTGGTGCCGGCTTTGGTGTAGGCGCCTTCGATTGCGAGCCTGATGAGACTTTCGATGCGTCGCCACCAAGCAAGACGCTTTGCTGACTGCGCTTTCGAACGATCTTGCCTGGTTTGAGTAGCAAGTTGGCAGCTGGTGCCTTGCCTTTGTTTGGCTTGGGCTGCGTGGCAAGTGCTTCTCGACGGAGCAGAGCCTCTGCCTCTTGGCCTCTTGGTCTGCTTCCAGTAGAGATGCGTTGCTTCTTGTACGGTGGCGGGAGCACGGCTCGAGCATCGGCCTCAATCTCCTCTTTCGTCTTCTGACACCACTTTCCTCCACCACGGTACACCCAGCGTAGTTGAGGCCACTTTTCCGGACCTTCCTCGCGACGGAGTAAAGCGGTTGGTAGCGGTGCCAGTTCTCCATGTTCGTTGACGGGCCTGTCGTTCCTCTCAGCCTCGTCGACTGGACCCCTCACCGCGATCTTGTTTGAACTGCCTGGCGGCGGAAGACCACGCGCCCAACGTCCTTGACCTCGATGATGGAAGACCTCATCAGGATGCGCGTTGACGTAATGGACATCGAACAGCTCACTCGAATCAGAACGACTAATGCTGAGCGGTGGCTTGATCTTGGACTGGCTGCCATTGAGCGACTCGATGTCATCACCAGCGTCATTTCTGGAAGCGCGTTTGCGTCGCTCGCTTGTGCGCGTCATTTCGCCACTGACGTGGCTTTCTGGATAGTCTCTGCTGAAGTTGGTACTGACTCTGCTAGAGCGCCGCTCAGACGATGCTGCTGGTGTAGTGAAGCCGGCGCCGAGGAAGATGGATGCGTCGTTCTTTCTCCTAAACCAGCCGCCTCCAACGTGAGTCCATTCAAATTCTGGGTGCTTTTCGGTGACTTCGCGCCTCACTGTTGCATTTGGTTCAAGATCGAGAGAAGTAGTGCTTGCCTTGCGCGGCTTCACTTCATGTCTGTCGGATGGTATCGTCTTGGGTTTCGGGTCATAAGGAATCTTCTCACCGTTCGCACCGACAACAAAAGTGCCTTTTCGGCCATTGGGTGCGACTCCGCGCTTGTAATAGCTGTTGCCTTTGTGATGAAAGACAACGCCGGGGTACTTGTAAAGTTCGTCGCCTTTCACTGTTTCTTCTTCATCGACTTCTTCTTCGACATCGCTACTGCTGTACTTTACTGCGCGCGAATTGCTTGACTCGCGGCGCTTAGGTCTCGTCGTGCTCATTGGCCTCGAGCCTCGTCGATAGAAACCAGTTCCGGTGGGATAGAATTTCTCTTTAGGATGTGCGTCAACGTAATCCCTGGTGAATGTTCGATCTGGGCTTTCCGACACGTCCGAGTACTCTGCCTCTTCTTCGACATCGCTACTGATGTACTTGACTGCCTGCGAGTTGCTTGACTCGCGGCGCTTAGGTCTCGTCATGCTCATTGGCCTCGAGCCTCGTCGATAGTAACCATTTCCGGTGTGATAGAATTCCTCTTCGGGATGTGCGTCAACGTAATCTCTGGTGAACGTTCGATCTGGGCTTTCCGAGCCCTCCGAGTACTCTGCCTCTTCATCTCCTTCGTTGTAATTGCTGGGTGCGTCGACCCGTCGTGAGCTGCGGCGATGTCGATGTTCAATGCTCTGTACAGCGGCGAGGGAAGTGGATTTCGCTTGGCGCGACGGGCGTGCCCGCGCCTCCTGGCTGTTGTCGACGGGCGATGAAAATGTTGGAAATTGTCGTTCCATGGCTTTGACCCAGTTGCGGGCGACTTCACTGTGGTTGGTGTCTTTGATCTGGTCGCATGCTTTGAGCCACTTGGTTCTTGGTGTGTTCTTGAAAAGGTCGGAAATGAGGTTGAATTGATGTTTGAAAACAGTGCTCCAGTTGTCTCGAGCTGCGGGATTGTGTTTGCGTCTGTGGTCGTCGAATTCTTGTGCTAATGCCTGCAGCATCATGTCTGTTGTGTCTGGTGTCGTTGCTGACGTGATTGTTGCGCGCTGATGCGCGTTTCTAAAAAACAAAAAACTTGTCAGCATGTCTTGCTTGAGATCAGTGTGCAGAGGTGATGACCTTGTCGGTCGGGGCGACGATATGATGGGATCAGGTTTCAGTTCTGATGCTGGGAGATATCGTCCTTGGCCTCGATGGATCCATTTGATGTCCGGGTGCTTCAGCACATAGTCCTTGGAGTAGGTGCCGCGATGATTAGGGCCGTCGGTCTCTTCGACAGCTTCGTCGTCGTCGTCGTCGTCGTCAGGCTCGCCTTCGTCGTCGTCACTTTGGTTGTCGCCGGAATGATAGTCGCTTGGTTGTGGCGCTTTGCGGAGGATTTGCCGGAGAGCGTCCTTCAGGGAGTCGGAGCCAAATCTGACGGTGAAGTAGCCAGCGACGACGTATGACTTGGTGGGCGCTGGTGGCATGGTGGAACTGCTCGTTGGTCTTGCTGACGATGTGGGCGAAGGATGATGTTGTTGTTGTTGTTGTTGTTGGGTGGCAACGAGGATGTCGGACGACGTTGAAGAATTGTTCGAGGCTGTACGGTGCATGACGGACAGAGTGTCGCCATCAACGCCTCTCCGCCGTCTTGGCGAGGCAGTTGAGGGTGCAGGAGATGGGTGCATACCGCACGGAAAGATGATAGATGCGGCAAACACTTCGAACGTTCGAGTACACAGGTAGCAAGAAGCCAAGACGCCAAGAAGCAGCGGAGCGGAGCCCGCCGCAAGCGAACCGCCATCCCAGTTCATGTGCTCGAAGAGGACTAGCTCCTTGTTGCAATATCTTTCGCCTCTTCTCCTCTTCTCCTCTTCTCTCCCTCTTGTCAATGTTTGTTGTATGACAGCTGGCCGACGATCGATTTGCTTGGGCCTTGGACCATCCGCACACGATTTGTTGATTGAACATTAACAACCGCTTCGGGAATGGAACCAGCAAATTCACCTGAAGGCCCAGAGCCCGCTCATTCGCCTCAAGGTAGGTGTCGATGTGGGTCTGGTGTCTCCCTTCATGCCACAGATACTGTGCTTTGCTTGAGCCCCTGAGTTCGCCAAACGGCTTGGTGAGGTCCAGAGTCCGTCCGGTCAAGGAAGTCCAGCGCAGGGCATGGCATGCAGGGAACTGGATGAGAGAGATGGAAATGCATTATCAGCAAGTGGAAATGGGGCACAACTCACCAGGCGCCGAGCAGCCACGACAAGAACACCGGCAGCACAAAACACAGCAGAAAGCCCACCAGTTGGCCTGCTGTGGCCCACCGCTGGTGAAGAGCGGCGGCGAGGGCCACCACCAAAAACACGCAGGCGAAGCGAGCAATGATGTCCTCAAAGGACATTGGGTCGTCGCCAGTGACCCAATCCTTCTCGTCAAATGCTTTTGTTGGCCGCGGCGGGAGGCGGCTCATGGTGGCTTTGTTGTTGTTGTCGGGGAAGAAGTGTTGCAGAAGTGCGAGCATAGATATCAACCTCACTTCTGCAGGGACATATTCACTTGCGAGATTGCGCTCCTACTGACTGCACAATGCAGCTTAGCAACTGTCGATATCTATTGGCACCTGTCAAACACTTTACTGGTAAACCTGTCAAACATCTTCTATGTGAGTGACACGAGACGGCAGGATGCTTTTGATGATCATCTAGAAGACATATCGTTGACAATCCGCTATAACTGTGTCTTAAGGACGAGTCGTGAAAGTGACAAGCGTGCAATCAGCAACCTCACTCCCATGTCCGCCGCATATCATTGAGCTTCACCTCCTATTGGTAGCAGGCAGAAACCACTACTCGTTGGCTTTCGCCGTTGCCTTCAAACACGAACGATTCGAACGATCGATCTCGTTTGGCAAAGTCGTGAGCATTATTTGTGACCAGAGTGCTGGTAGCTGACTTTCATACTGGACTAGATCTTAAGTTCATACAGTGCGATACTCCACTTCCACAGCTCCGCATGCTTCTCCCAACGGCGCTCGTGCTCGTCGAAGATCCAGCCTGGGTCAAAGACTATGACCATAACCAATGCGAGCCCGACCGATCCATTCCCTGACCTCTACCACCGTCTGTGCGGATTGCAATCACTTCACGCTCGCTAAACAACTTCGCCGTCTCTCACCAACGGGCTGGATTTGACGGTGCGTGCAACGACAACTCGCAGTATTTCTATGCCAAGACGGCGCTCGAAGAAGCAGTAGAATGGGCAGGGCAGTCAACCCAACGAGTTGGAATATTCTGGAGAGAAAGGCCAGTTTCGGCTGCGCATGCGAAAGACACACAGTGACCTGTAACCGCGGCACATGCTCATCGGCACCGTCGATCGTTCATGTTGGCTATTGGAACCTCTGAATACTGCTGCTCGCCTCGAATGGTTCGCTCCAACGGAGCCTTCTCACCGCTCTGGTTGACAAGCTCCCAGAAGACACCCTTCTTGATGGCAAGCAATTCTTTTGGTGGTTCCCAGTTCCACAAGTTCTCCATGGTCCCCATGGCTAGTATACAATCGAAGTCTGCAATGGTGCTCAATCGACGCGCAATCACGAGCAATGAACTCATGTTGCCGCCGAATTCAGATCGAATCGCCTGCTGAATGTACCCATCCGTCTCCATTTCGAACGACGAGTTTGCTTCATCAAGTACCAAAACCTTGCGCTGCTGAAGAATGGATCGTGCCAAGCACAAGAGTTGACGCTGCCCCTGTGAGAAATTTCCACCGCCTTCAGATACAGGGGCGTTCAACGCAAAAGAGGTGGAGGTGTCATTTGAAGATCCAGGATGCATTCGCTCCAAAGCGTCATTCAAATCTGCCTCTGAATATCAGTCGAATGGATCAAGGTTCGATTTGATCGTTCCAGTGAACAAAGTGGGTTGCTGTGGAACGATTGCCAGAGCGCGTCGAAGCGCATGAAGTGTCAACTTCGCGCTATCCGATCCATCGATGGTGACTTACCCCTCCTTCGCATTCATCAATCGAAATTGAGCAAGGGCGAGGGTGGACTTTCCAGCACCTGTCCGACCAACGACACCTATACGCTCATTGCTCTTGAGAGTGAATAAGAGCTTTTTGGGGACGGGAGGTAACTCTGGCGCGCAGCTGACGGTCAGATTGTCAACTGATATTACACCTGCACTTGGCCAAGATGCCGGCGGCTCATCGCCATCTTTCGGCTCGGTCTTAACATCAGCGTAATCGATGACTCGCTTAGTGGCGTTTATGCCCATCTCGAAGTTGGCGTAGAACCGAATCATGTCCGATACAGCCTTGCTATATTGCAACAACGAGCTGATAGCGAAGCTGGCCGACGAAGTAGACACATTATGTGCAAGAGCGTTAGAACGTCTATGAGAGATACCGTATACGGATGGTCTTCACGAGCAAGAGTGAGAACACTCCCTAGATTAGGCAGCGAACGCAAATTCGAACGGTCTGACATTCTGGATGCTGGATCGCATCTACATGGACACAGATCTATTGAAACAGCTGCGAGCGGAAATATAGCAGCCTTATGTTCGGCTACGTGCAGGGTCAGGCTTGCAAGGATGTGTCGAGGGACAGGGGTCGTCAGCCTCGCCAGATTTTGTGACATTTGACTACTGCCATGCAGCCCACGAGTTCTACAACACAGATCCGAATTACTTTGAGGACCCTCTAGAGTTCAAGCCGAATCGAAACTTCGATTATGATCCTAAGAAGGGCTACGATGTTGCAGATCTGGGCACGATTAGAACATATGGTGGGTGAAACCCTAACGAAGACTGAAGCCCGAATACTGACACTGGGTCGGCGGTGGGACATGGAAGCAGCAGGAGGTGGAGGATGGAAGATGCCTGCCTCCAGAAAGACTACTGCTACACACGGTACCGACGACGATTGCCGAGTTTGGATCTCGAGGAGGAGTCAAGATTAGAGCCACTTCAGTTCACGATACACAAGGTTCTGCATACTATAGAGTTAAAGTCCAATGAACATCTTCATATCCTTTCCGACATCATGAGCTGGCTTGACTGCGGCAGCGAACAAGAACCCATTCGCCTTTTCCACAGCCGGCGCGTTCAATGCTCCACCGTCTCTGTCATGGATGTCAAACGCTGCACAAAATAATGCAGCAAAGCCTTGTACCTCCGCTACCGCGAAATGCCGTCCTGGACAGACATGGAATTCTCCACCAAATGATCGGAATGAGCCAGTGTGCACTCTCACATTTGCGTCCCGATACGAAGTTGCCGGACCATTTCCCTTGCCTTCCGTGCTCTTCTCAACCATGGGCTAGAATCGACGTGGTTGGAAGTCATCCGCATCTTTTCCCCAAACATTTTCGTTCTTGTGGATCAAGGTCGCGAGGCGTATCGGATCGTAGCTCCTTTCTTTAGCAAGCATGTCTGTCCGTCGCTAAGATTCGTGACGAGCGTGTCTTCTGCGATGACTCGATTCGTATGGGATGGAGCGACAAGTCGCAGTGTCTCTTTGAAAGTGCTTCGACCAGCGATCATGATGTTCGAAGCTTGGATACACTGATCTCGTATGGGTAACCTCTCTTCGTGATGCATCGATCCATCTCTTTTCTGATGTCGGCCAGCAATGTTGACAGTTTTGTCGTCTGTATCAACCGCCTGACCCAGAACATTGACCTGTTTTGACACATTTTCCAAAGTCTGTTCTATCAATACCTCGAGCTCATCCCCCGGTGCGAGGCTGCCATGAATCAACTTGTGATTCTCCATGGTCGAATTGGGCCTACTGCCATCATCGCCAAACATATTATCCTTGAGAATCGCAACTTTTTTCTCATCGAAGCAGAACACTTTGCCAATGACATCTACAATCATGACTTCAAGACCTACAGATCGATTGCTTCGTTTTTCCAGCGCAGCCCATTCCGCTGAGCTGACGATGTCCATCTCGTGCATTCAGCATAGGCAGTCAGTATCAGCCTACGCCTGGATGCTTTTGATGCAACAAGCGATGGTAATCTGCGCCTTGACCCAGCACACCAAATAGGTGACCGAAGATTGGTATGCTCGTTGGCAGATACGGAGGTTCTCGTGTGTCTCTTCGAGGTGAGATGAGCCATTGTAGCAGTGCAATCAATGAGGCAGCAAAAGCAGTCAATGAGAAGACGATCACAAGGAATGAATGCATCCTGTACAATTGCTTAGACAGATCCAGTAGCAGCCTTCGCATTGCTCGCACTGTTGAAGTGTCCAAGCAGTCTTTTCGATTTTTCCGATGCCGTGATAGTCTGACCTGGAAGTTTGTCATTCGGCGTCCATTGATCTTCACCAGGGCTCAAGGTACCGACAGCTGTGTCGCATTAGGACAGCACACTTTAGCGCGGTCATACTGACCCATCAGTTGCTGCAATACCGCCTCGCATTCTGGAAGGTGTACGCCATGCCTCTCAACACCTGCAGATACTCCCGATTACGACCACACATGATCATCTTTGAGCTTGTTTCCGGAATCGTTTCGCCGGCTGCTAGACGCAGGATTGCTGCCACAGCGCGTCGGTGACGAGTTCAATGACACACTCCAAATGCTGATCGATCTCAAAGATACACCAGTCGACGTAATCGAGGTAGACATATATTTCGTAGAAGCATTTGTTCCGAAGCTAATATCATCTCTCCAGTTTGTGATCAGCTCTCTCTTCGTAGGCCAGAACAACATAGGTGTTCAAGGGGCTTGGAGTCTGACGCATTTGGCTCATAACGTTGAATGACAGCGGAGATTGCGTGAAGAAGTAGTGGCCGTAGCCAACAAGTACTGCCACGACACCGAGCTTCCTCTTGCAGATCGTCTTTCGAAAGTGCCTTCCGATTCTTGGGACAACGAGTTCCCGATGATATATCTAGACTATGCGTCTTTGCATGCTGGGAACAGCTTTCCGGAAGAATATTTCTAACCAAAACATTCTGATTCCTGGCACAGAACAAGTCATTCCACAGAACACATATGTTGCGATGCATGTCTTTGACAATCACCTCAATGCCGACTTCTACGATAAGCCGATGAAGTGGGATCCTTCTCGGTGTCTGCCTGATCGTGCGGAGGACAAACGGCAGATCTATTCGAAGGTCACTTTGTTGCATGATGAGGCTGACAATTTCCATCACAGGCATCCATGCCTGGGCGTTTGCTTCGCCAGACTGGAGATCAATATCTTGACGCTGCAGGCAACAAAGCCTCGGAGACGCCTGCTTTCAAAACCAATCAGTTCGACACTCATCGCCCACAGAGCAAGGTGTACCTCAAGTGTAGCCCATTCTAGCTCGAGGAGACTCACTCAGCATGCATATGTTGCCGAGAAGCTTATTGGTCGCGCAGATGCGTCCTTTGCGTTGCGCGACAAGATATTCCTTGACGGCACATCTCAACTATTCCTATGTTCCCCACGCATGCTTATGCTCTTCGTGGTGCTGAACAGCACGTTGTGTCTGTGTACATGTCCCTGCTCTTGCATTCATTCTCAACTTCAGGCAGACGTGGCCCGTATGCGCGCACTCTATCAATCTGAAATTTCCGGAACAGTCGACTGGTTTGCTAGCTCTGAGAATATATCAGCTCAATCTCAGGTCGATCCTATAAGCTCGCCAATGTTCTGTAATGAGCTACCGAGGCCGATCTGAATGCGTGGGAAGTCTACACTGGCATCAGGACCATCTTCTATCACCTTAACCTAGACGGAATCTCATATCTCAACGAGGAAGTATCATGTCTTTCTTAACGACGAAATTCTCGACGTGGTCGTGAAGAAGGCCTCAGCAATATGCCGCAGAGACAATGAGTCTGAGCCATTGTGCGTCATGAGCGCTATCGAGAAGCGATGCCGATACTGCGTCGCCTGCTGACCTCGCGCACAGATATCTTGTGTCGACTGGGGTTGATCATGATCGGATCGGTATGGGACTGCAACGCACACGACTAGAGGACCATGTTAGTCAGATCAAGTCAGTGCCTAAAGAATAGCTCCTCGCACAATGATCGTGTCTCTCCCAAGGTGACCGAATCGAACAAGCTCTCGTGAGCTTAGCAGTATCAGCCTCGGTATTCGACCAGATGCTGGTTGCTGTGAAGAGCAGACTGATTCTTCAACGCTTGACAGGAACGATCGGAAGACTTCGCGAAAGTCAGCCAGTCATCTCAATGGATGTCACTGAGCTTTCCGACGTTGATGGAACAGTTCGGACTGTGACCTGATGGCCGTAACGGATCCATGCTTGCTTTGCGTGTAGATGGCGTTATTGTCGAAGAAGCAAGGAGATAAATCCTCCAAACACGGCAGTGCGTACCCGAACATCATTGTCACCAGTGGACTGTAGAAAGTGTCATCGTGATCAGGAGCTTGGTGCGTTCCGAAGAGTGCCCGAGCGCCAGTATCTCCACAATTAAACCCCTGAGACATGCCACTCATTCCTGTGAGTGAATGTACGACTGCCAATGCCAATACCTGACTAATTTTCAGCAAAGCATTAGATGATCAAGGACTATTTGTACAGAACTATCCTGGGCAACTCAGCCCGCAGCGCTTGGCTCCGATGCCATAAGGTTCCGTAAGCATTGTGTCAACCAAAACTCCAGCTGGTCAGCCTGGTCCGGTCCCACCATGACGATTATTGGAAGCTCTGCATGGCGGGGCAGCATAGCATGAGGCGAGGCCTATCCTAGCGGACGACCAGCTACGTACCCAATAAAGACTTTTCCTACGCCGCCAGTAGGACCGTTTAAAAGATTTGGCCGTGCCCCATTGCGGTCCTTTTTTTTCCAATTCATCATCCTCACAAATTCTACAGAACAAATCCTTCCTTAAGAATTTCATCAACAACACTACAATCAATACTACCACCAACATGCCTCAGAGGATCCCAGAAGCCGAGTCGCTCCTCGAGCTCCTCTCCCTCAAGGGCAAGGTCGTCGTCGTTACCGGCGCTTCCGGGCCCAAGGGAATGGGAATTGAAGCCGCGCGCGGCTGTGCAGAGATGGGTGCCGATCTCGCCATCACCTACGCATCACGAAAAGAGGGCGCCGAGAAGAACGCCAAGGAGCTGAAGGAGAAGTACGGCGTCAAGGTCGGCGTATACGAGTGCAAGGTCCAAGACTACGCCAACGTCGAGAAGCTCGTCAGCGACGTGATCAAGGACTTTGGCAAGATCGATGGCTTCATCGCCAACGCCGGTGCCACTGCCAACAGCGGTATCCTCGACGGTTCTGTTGAGGACTGGAACAAGGTCATCAACGTCGACCTGAACGGTACATTCAACTGCGCCAAGGCGGTCGGCCACCACTTCAAGGAGCGAGGCACTGGCTCCCTCGTCATCACCTCTTCCATGTCCGGACACATTGCCAATTACCCACAAGAACAGACCTCCTACAACGTCTCCAAGTCTGGCTGCATCCACATGGCCAAGTCTCTCGCCAACGAATGGCGCGACTTTGCTCGTGTCAACTCCATCTCGCCTGGCTACATCGACACCGGTCTGTCCGACTTCGTGCCCAAGGACATCCAGAAGCTATGGCACTCTATGATCCCCATGGGCCGTGACGGTCTCGCCAAGGAGCTCAAGGCTGCCTATGTCTACTTCGTCTCTGATGCATCCACCTACACCACTGGCGCCGATCTCCTCATTGACGGTGGCTACACCTGCAGGTAAATTGCAGAGAACGATTGTTATGAGATATGAAACGAAAAAATGTGGACTCCCAATGCCGTTGTAGCGCACAGCTTTGAGAGATTGATTCTTGCTGGGTGGAGAGTACTTTCCGATGTCAAAAATATATACCTCAAATGTAGCTTCGAAAACGAATTCCATATCACCATTACCACCAACAACAACTCTATCACTGTGCACATTTTGCGTCTCTTCTGTTGCTCGATCTAGACCCCCAGACCACGATCTTTGAACCAGACCCAGACATACCCCACCGACCCCTCCATGCTCGTGCACGCCGAAATGATACCACTTGTGATGTCACGAACAACAACAACATGGCACCACGAATCCACTTTCCAATACGCGTACCTGCATCGTCCCCATCCAGCTGGCATCACACATTGGATCAACGACACTCATCTCAAAGCTTTTGTGTTGTGAGACACACACACGCACACCATGCAAAGTGACTGATTTGAAGGGCACAGCGAAGAAAACATTGACTGAATCGATTGAACAGCATACATGTCGTGGAGAGAGGGCAGCACAAAAGAAGATCGACTTAACACCATCGCACAAAGATCTGAGAGTAGGTAGCATAATAGTTCGTTCCAGAACCCACATCCACGTCACGATACTCGCCGTTTCCTTCTCTTCTCAACATTCTCTCACTGACCTTGCTCACTCTCAACTTTCCCCGCCTCGCTCGAAGAAAAATCGCATTGCCACATACATTTTCCTGACTCGCCCGTTGACACTGACAAAAGATCTGGCGGCCGCGACTCAAGTACCCGGCGATTATTATATGGAATCCCTCTTATCATGAAATTTTCTGTTGTGTCCGAGGTCTTCGCCGTGTGTGGGGTCCCTCTTGTGCTTGGTGATGGGTGTCCATGGTGCGAGGTTTTGTAAGAGGTCGGGTTGATTTCATGGTGTTCAGTTGTCTCTATGAACTTGGTAGTAATACATGGTAATAAATTCGCCAGGCTCGCTGAAGCGCCGGCTTTTCAAGAAAGAAAAATGTCCTTGCCCAGTGCAATCCCATCTCCGTCCACAAACACATTACCATAGATCGCCTTTCCTGCTCCTTCCGAAATGCGTCATGTCCGTCCTGTTGTGCCGATTGGTGTGCTTCCGCTCGTTATTCTCATAAGTATCGTACAATGGTGTCAAGTGTATGCACCATGGGTATCATGCTTCTCATCGTCTCGCACCGGCATACTCCAGCTTCTTTATTATCTGATTACAGCTTTCCACCCTTACATTCACTTCTTCCGGGCAGAGCTGCAGCATAACGCCGGGGCACTGCTCCCAAAACTGCTTCCTCCTCTTGACAAGTTGTAGCGGTTTGCCGTCTGCTCCGCCGATGTCTGGATTTGCGCCAGCGTTGAGGAGAACCTCGACGACCTCCAAGCTGCCTGGATGACCAGCCTGGCTCGCAGCTATTGCGAGTGGTGAGCCAAATCTGCCGTCTTTGTCTCGTTGGTTGACCGATGCTCCTTTCTGTATGAGCATCTTGACGACTTCATCGTTGCATAGCCAAGCTGCCGAGAGGATGGGAAAGCCACATAGTCCGCCCTCTGCTGACACGCTAGCGCCGTGCGAGAGAAGAGATTTGATTTTGTTGTTTCCTTTCTGGAATACGGCAGAGTTCATGCGACAGGTATCGCAAGAACCTTGCATGTCCTCAGTCAGGCGGTGTGCTACGACTAAGCTCTGAATCTCCGAGTGGTTCCACAGTGCCGCGGCAGTCAGTGTGCCATCAGCGTGTCCAAGGGAGGACTGGTCTGCTTCTCCAGAATTGAGAAGATCCTCGGCTCGCTTGAGATCACCTCTGTGGATGGCCCGATACAGTGTCTTGTCGTAGATTGCTGATGGCGGGGGAAGAGGTTTCGTGGGATGATACTTGCCTCCTCCCCACATATGCTTGACATTTGCTCCAACATGCTTGATGGACAACTTCTTCATGCGCTTCTGCAAGCCATTGATATCCATGTCGCCATTGGTCTCGTCGCATGGAGCCGACGCGTATGTGTTGACGCTGAGGGCAAAGCTCGAAAAAGAGTGGGATGAGTTGCGCTTGGTGTTGCGGAAAAGCGCCTCGACGGACCAGCGATTCTTTCGATGATTGTCTCGAGCAGCCATGAGGTCGTTGATCTCGGCAATGTAGGCTTGCAGCTGGGCTTGCTCCCAGTTCCTAAGCTGGTGCCACAGGCGGAAGCAGTCTGGATCCGAGAGCCTGCCTTCCTCGGCTTCCTTGGATGGAGGGTGATGTCCTGTGCATGGAGCTATGTGCTCGAAATTGAAACCGCAATGTCCTCTGGCTGCTGAGTCGAGGTGTTTCTGCAAGTCTGCTTCATGATCGAATCCCACCTGGCATTTCTTGCACTTGTGTTTTCCCTTGAACGTTTCCAGGTGTAGCTGTAAATGGTCCAGCAAAGTCTCGTCGTTTTCGAAAGGCTTTCCACATATGATGCACATCTTTGGTTCCGACGACAGCCATGACTCCACATCTCTTGGCGCAAGGGGTATCGAGCTCTTGACCACAGTCTCACGCGGTTTCTTGGGTTTGGGTTTGGGGTTCAGGACTTGCTCGATGACCTCGTTCGCCGCATTGAAATCACGAGATGATTCTTTGGACAAGGTGGGCCGACTTGATGTTGCTCGACTGCGGCAGGAGGAGGAGGAGGGTCGGCTCGAGACGGATTCAGGTGGAGAGATGCTGACCGACGGAGGCGGAGGTGGTTTCTCTTCGCGGAGACTTGCACTGGAGTGTCTCCGTGAAGGCTTCTTTGTCTTCCTACTCGGTGGCTCGACCAGGGCCTGGTAAGTATACTCGTGCTCTGCAGGCTCACCAGGCCAAGGCTCGATGGTAGTCTTTGGAGGTGATGCTTCCACTTTGACCGGTGTATACGACCAATCCATGCTGCCGCTCCGACTACTCTTGCTCTCGCCAGGCTTTCTGATATCTGCCAGTGACCTCGTACTTCGGAGGTGTGATGGTGGAGGCAGGTCGTCGGGAATGGTCATGGCAGTCATGGTCGAGGCCATGGAGTATCCAGACATGGACTTTCCACTCTCGTCCGAAGACAGCGACTTGTGCTCACTGGCGTCGGATGCAACGGAAGACAAGTCAATGGGATTGGCGCCAGTAGCTTCGCCATGCTGCTCTCGACGATGCCTCTGCAGGTCGTGGTTGCGCCCAAATGACCTGCCACATTTCAGGCATAGATGTCTCTTGTCTGGCTGCAATCCAAGGCGGCGGCGATGCATGTCGGTATGACGGTGACGAGCTAGGGCCCTCTTCTCGGTGTAGGTAGTGCCGCAAGCATCGCATTCATAGTTGATGCGAGCGCGCTTGTTGGGGGGGAGGTTGGTGTCGGGCGACGGTCCATCGCTGTTGCTGTGGCTGTCTTCTGAATGAGCGTATTCGGTCTTGACGTCGATGTGGTGTGCGTTCTCCTCGGCGATGGCGACCAGTGGCGCGCTGTTGTTGTTGGTGGTGGTGGTGTAGAACAAGGGGGCTGCTTGGGGGTGGTGTGGGTGAAGATGTGATGGTGGTATGGTTTGAAAGTCCATGCTGGATGGTCTGTGTGCAAACAAAGGAAAGTAGCATCGACGATGGCATACGTATGCGTCGTATGCAGGATCAGTAATAATATGTGCAGATGATATTGGAGATGTAGTCTCTACTAGAGAGGAGACGACTTACAAGCATGGCAAAGGCTATTCTAATTGACATGCAGTATCGCAGCATGCTCTTGCCAACCTGAAAGTGGCGAGCGCGATCTTCCCGCATCCACTATGCTCGTTTGGGCAAGAGCGAAATCTGCCGTTTCACGTCGACGAGCCCTGCAGGAAGATCTGGACAGATCGACCATGGATGCGCCCAGAACAAGCAACGCTTTGCACCGCGCATGACTTTTGCATGCTCTGAGCATTCCTCTTCGAGATATCCCGCTGCACTTCATCTTGACTCGGAGTAGTCAGCAGCGTTTCAGCTGTCTATTTGAGTTGCAAAGGAGTCGTTCTCTATGGCCGAGCCCAGGCACAAACATGCAGAGCCGCAGTCGATTGAAAAGGAGCAGGAGGATTCGCGGGTGCCTTTTGTGGGCGGGCAGTATACTGAGACCTCGCCGCAGACTCAGCTGAAGATGGGGAGAAGACATTTTGCCCTCTCCGCTGGCATCCACCACCGGCTCACGGCTCAGGCAGCCTCGTAAACGCTGTAGTTCAAAGTAGACTGTTTCTCTTGGCAACTACGTCAGCCCTCTCTTCACTTTCACCTGTGCGCTCCAGCAAGGATACCCTCGCCCTCGCCTAGCTTTCTGCTGCACGTGCAACTACGACAACGACAGACAATCCAAATTCACCCAAACAACCACCTACCCTACCCTGCTCTCCGCCCACCTTCTACCCCTTCTCTTCCGTCTGGAGAGTCTCATTGTCGGCCAGCCGCCATGGTGCTGGGTCATAGGAAGAACTCGCTCACATCCGGCAGCCGGTCCAGCATGGAAGCCCACAGCGATGCTGAAGATGGCGACGAGACGGTCGTCAGCTCCGAGCAGGGCAACGTGCTCACCCACATCATATCACAACTGCGACCAGGCGCCGACCTCAGCCGCGTGACACTGCCAACTTTCATTCTCGAGCCGCGAAGCATGTTGGAACGAATAACAAACTTCATGGCACACCCGGAGACACTGCTTCCACCCCCCACCATAGACGATCCTGTGCAGCGATTCGTCGCAGTCACCAAATTCTACATGAGCGGATGGCATATCAAACCGCCGGGCGTGAAGAAACCATTGAATCCCATCCTGGGTGAGATTTTCACCGGCTACTGGGACTACCCGGATGGCACAAGGGGATACTATATCTCCGAGCAGACCAGTCATCATCCTCCCAAGAGTAGCTATTTCTTTATGGCACCAGAGCACCACATCCGCATAGACGGCACATTGAAACCACGAAGCAAATTCCTGGGCAACAGCGTCGGCAGCTTCATGGAAGGCATCGCGGTCCTCAGATTTCTCAATAGGAATGAAAGATAGTACGTGCTCGTAGCTTGGCACACACGCGTGAAAGACTCTGCTGACGCCGACCAGCTTCGTTACGCAACCAAACATATACGCGCGCGGCATTCTCTTCGGAAAGATGAAGTATGAGCTTGGCGATCATGCCGTCGTTCGATGTCCCGAGACAGGTCTCGAGGCAGATATTGAGTTCAAGGTGAAGGGCTGGGTTGGCGGCACATACAACGCCATTGGCGGCTTCATCAAGGACAGCAAGTCCGGAAAGAATCTCTATGAACTCACTGGGCTGTGGAATGCGCAGATGTACATCAAAGACCTTTCGACAGGCCAGAAGGAATTGCTCTTCGACGCATCGCATGCAAAGCCGAGTGTTCCGAAGAGCAGGCCATTGGAAGAGCAAGCCCCCAGAGAAAGTCAGAAATTATGGCACACCACAACTGCAGCAATCAAAAAAGCCGATCAGAAGACTGCAACGGATGAGAAGTCGCGGATAGAGGATGAGCAACGGAAAGAGGCGGCAGAACGAGGCGACCAGGAGTGGAAGCCGAAGCTGTTTAGAGCTGCACCTCCAGGAGATGAACAAAGTCTGGATTGGGTCATTGATGCGGAGGTGGACCATACTGCATCGATTGAGAAGCAGATCGAGCAAATCCTGGCGATCGCTCCGATACTGCCTGGGCAGACATCACAATCATCAAAGCAGCAGCCAGTGCCTCAACACCAGATGCCGCAGAATCTACCTATGGAGGACCCTGCACCGCAAAACCAAGCTCAGCAGCAACAAGGCGCAGGCGGAGATTTGATAGACTTTGAGCAGAATGAAGAGGCTGCTCACAAGACACAATCCGCTCCTCAGGTACAAGAGCCGGAAGAAATGGCATCGTTATCGCTGCAGCAACCATTGGTACCGACGCAGACATCGCAGACCACGCCTGCTGCTGTCGGTAGAAGAGGAGTATATGGCGATCCCATCAGGCGAATGGATAGTACGGGCGCCGAGGATGTTTTTCACGACGCAGAGTCATGACATTCGTGCAGAGAGACACAATCGGGCATGAAAGGCGTCGACACGAGCGTTGTTGCATTATTAGTTAGGTACCACAGCCACGAAAGCATGAGCATTCTTCAACAGAAATTGTTGTTCGCTTCGTCATCTACCCTTGGGTGTTCTCACTCGCTGCTTTGAATGCGACAGTTGATTTTGCAGCATCATCAATGCAGAAGGGTTGGCGAAGTTGTTGCTGTCGCCAAGCTTACCCTAAGGTGCGATATTTCAACCCTGGGCTCTTTCGCATGTGAAAGATGATGTCCACTTCACACGCGATACATCTAGCAATCTTCGCATAGGCATTGAGTAGTTCGTAGCAAGTGATAGATTAGCGACTACTAGCTGTGGATCTTTGGACCATCGACGTGAAGCATTCTCCAATCTGGAACGCGCATTGCACGCGACAGCTCCATTGTCAACGGCGTCGCAGCTTCACTTCACTTCACGTACTGTACACTCTACCCCGCCATACAAGATGGCTTCCTCAGATCCTCGAAAACGTACAGCAGTTCCACCTCCTCCGCCACCACCCGCCGAAGAGAACAAGATGGAGGCATCTTCCCAACCCGAGTCGCGGCCAGCAAGCGCAGCACCTCCAACAACAACAACACCAAATCCTCCCGACACCAAGAAAGAAGATGCCGACGGCGGCTACAAACTCCGATTCTGCACAGTCTGCGCCTCAAACAATAATCGAAGCATGGAAGCCCACTTACGCCTCACCACCGCACCCACAGGTCCCTACCCAACAATCTCCTTCGGCACAGGCTCTCTCGTCCGCCTTCCAGGTCCCAGCATCTCACAACCCAACGTCTACAATTTTAATTCAACATCCTACGCGCACATGTACGACGAACTTCTCGCAAAAGACAAACGCCTCTACAACGCGAATGGCATTCTGCCGATGCTGGAACGGAATAAGAATGTAAAATGGGGGCCAGAACGATGGCAGGATTGGAAAGTTGGAGTTCCGAGGGTAGGGAAGAGGTGGGTGAATCCTCAGGTACAACAAGCCCAAGCGGAAGGTGTGGTTGCAGAAGCCGAGTATGCTGAGGATAAAGGGTCCCAAGGGACGGAAGCTGGGACTGTGGACATTGTGATTACGTGTGAGGAGAGGTGTTGGGATGCTGTGGTTGATGATCTACTATCTCGTGGCAGTCCTTTGAATCGGCCTGTCCATGTGTTTAACGTGGATATCAAGGATAATCACGAGGAGGCATTGATTGGTGGTCGAGCGATTTTGGAGTTGGCGGATGCGCTGAATGCTGCGGCGAGAGAGGAGAGGGAAGCGTATCTGAGTAGTGGAGGGAGTGCGAATGGCTTCGATCGAGGAAGCGCTGGTAGAGAGGGGTTTGACGAGAGGGTACCGGATATTCTGGCGAGTTGGCAGGAGAGGTGGCCGCTTCTGCCGGCTTTGTGGACTTTGGCATGGTTCTGAGATGGGCAAAGGAGATGGCGGAATTCTATCAAAAGACGAATACGAGAGACCAAGCCTGGCCTTGAGACGGTTTGAGCAGACCTGGCGTGAGGACGATATCTGGAGAGGACTTTGTGGCGTGGGTCATGCGAAGCAATCTCCATGGCAGAGGCGCTGACTCTTGCTGTAAGACTGTGCCTTGAAGAGGTGCAAAGTGCATGTGCGATTCCTCTGACCACAAATCAACAAGACTTAGCAGTCTCAGTCGGCAAAGTGCTGTTGTATGTGACGGAGATGATGGCACAGCACCATGTTGCGGTACGATCAAGATTGACATCCAGAACGCGGTAATCAGCACATCCCGTGGCGGCATGGGATAGGGTATCAAGCAGCGCATAACCGGACAGTCTGAGGCGGCCAGCATGAAAGATATCTACTCAAGTTCCAACCTTGAACATCACGAGTGCAGTTAAGGCTTCAAAGGGGGTGGGACTCTTAGCAGCTGTTGCACAAGAGCGAATCGAATCGACCATTTCGGCCGCTTCAAAATTTTGGAGATCGCGTTGATTCGTGGCTCCTGCCGCTCTTCTATATGCGGGGGTCTATGCACGGCCGGCATAAGCGCTTCTTCCGTGGGTTAGCAACTTGTCTTCTTTTATTCACCTCGTTTGCTACCGCCTTTGTCGCTGCACATAATAGTACGGTATTAACACTAGTCGTGATTTTATTTACGAGTAGTAGACGATAGTTATCATATTATCGGCTTAGTACCTAGCATAAGGATAGTAGGACGACATCGAGGCACAAATAGGGGGTTTATAGGGGGTAGAGCTACACCTTCTTTAAGAGCGAATCTTCCTTTATAGGAAGATGAAATATAAGACTTATAAACGATATACGAAAGCGACGGTAAGGATAACGATATGAACATTAACGAAATAATAAATGATTAACTAGGACCGTTACGGTCTCGTAACTACGTACCTCTACCGCCGTATGCGCCTACGGTACCTCCGTAGTAGTAGCAATAATAATAGTAGCAATTCTATAATAGTCGCCCTCTTCTAACGGCGCTACTAGTAAACGTACCGCTAGAAGTGTGGAATAGATACTTCGACCTCTATAGCACTATTGTGTCGCCCTAGCAACCTATCTAACCTCCTCTAGCTCCTTAACTAGTAGTCTAGTAACTAGTTGTTTAGTAACTAGCTGCCTAATAACTACTACCGTAACCGCCGGTGCCGTTAACGGCGCTAACGTCGTTACAACTAGAAGGTAAGCTATAGATTAGTCTTTATAATAGTATTGCCGGCGATAGTAAGACCTTTATCCGCTTAATTATTCTACCCTCTATTAATAACAAGTATATTAACGCTATAAACGACTTGTCGTTATAACCGAAGGACTTTATTAAACTCCTACCTTCCGACCCTTATAAGCTAGTTAAGGACCGTACGATACTATACAACGTTTTCAATGTAGCCGATAGTAGGATAGGCATAGCGCTAGTTAGACCTAACCTTACGGTCTACGACTTATTCATAACATTCTTTAGAGTGTTTAGCATCTTCTAAGTAATACTCATAACGTTACACGGCAACAATCTAATTACGGGAGGCCCTATTAAGCTTTTATAACGCACGACTACATTTATGTACCGCATGTGGAAGCTCTACTAGGTATACGATTAGGACCGCTATATATAGGACGTAGTAATAGATACTCTTACTAACGCTATGTACGACAACTATCTTACCTCTAATTATAAGATGGATGAGGATACGAAATTTAAGTTAACTCCTAATGTAATACACGAATACCTACACTAATAGAAAGAACGCTAGAAACAAGCCGATCGAATAGCGACTTTCTAGCAACAATAACAATAATAACAATAGTAATAGTTGCAGTCGCTAGTTACTCCTAAAAAGCGTCGTACACCCTCTCCGGACCCCTTAACCTTAATAATACTATTACGAAGACCGAGAAAATTCCTACTACTACGTAACTAGACTCTAGAGTAGTAGGCATAGTTTAAAGCCCTTTGCTAGGAACAATAGTGTAACTAGTAGAACAATAATAAGCCTTACCTTTACCTAACATACTTTAAAAGGCACGGTTGTAGTGTCTACTAATAAGACCCGCATAAAGATACGAACCTATACCGTAAGACCGACCTTATGTGCCTACGCTAGAAGCGCTAGTAACTCGACGAGTTAAGTCGAATGCCGCACTTTTCGCTAAACGACGCTAGTAAAAGTGCTTAACACGATAACGACGAGGTAGTAAGGCATCTACGACCGAACATAATACTACTTTATAACGTTTACTCGTTAATAACACTCCTTCCGCCTAACTCTACCCCTTTAATAGCTAATACTTAGCTTTACGCACTTTAGCACTACCCTAGAGACCTTAGTAAGATAATACATTATATAATAACACACGGAGCTAATATTAGCATTACGGAAAGAAGTAGGCATTAGTTTAATACTAAAAAAGCTAAGAAGCGTAGGGTTACCTACTTAAACTATGGATTAGCTACTCTCGACCCTAGAGAAATAATAAGGTAGCTCTCGGTAGAACTAGAAGCCGGTCGCATTACTAAAGTTTCGTAGGTAGGCACAGGTTAGCCGTTCGGATAAGAGCGAGAGAGTTACGGGATAGGGGATAGGGTAGTAATCTCACCGTAAGGACTAGTTAGTAAACACGACGGTAGTTTCCGCCGCATTTACGATCTATCGTTCCCGGAAGGCTAATCTATTAACGACGCTATACCCGAAGAGTATGGCGCTCTCGAATACGATAGCTTCGACAATATTGCGGCTAGTATTATTAAGGCAGGTCTATGCTATATAGTTATTAAAAGGGATGTAAAGGCGGCATTTAGAATGGTGCTAGTAGTAATGCATTAAAGGCACTTGTTAGGGCTCTATTAGTAAGGCAACATTTTTTACGAGAACGTACTTCCGTTTAGCCTACGTATAGCACCCTACCTATTCAATCTATTCGTAGAAGCACTACATTAGATACTTAGACGCGTACTAGACTTACTTAACTTATAAGTAGTATCTATATACTACTATCTCGATAACTTTATTTTCGTCGTACTATAACACCTTATTTCTAGAGGGACAACAGCCGTTAATAATGCGTAGATTAACGTAACTAGCTTCCTCGGCGTACCGCGCAACGATAAGAAGAACGTATAAGGCTTAACGGTCGAGCTTCTTAGCATAGAAGTTAACATAAAGGACTTGCTAGTAAGGCTGCCGCAAGATAAGAAACTAAGGCTCTTAGTAGAGCTGTAAGAAACCTTAGATAATGGACACATAACCCTAGATAACGCCCTTACGCTTATAGGCTACTTATCGTAGGTAGCTAAGGTTGTGAATGTTAGTAGGGTATTTAATGTCTTACTCTTCTTATTTATTACTATATTTAAAGATAGAAAATAGATACTACGACGCATCTATAGCGAGCTAAGAAGCGACTTGTAATAGTGGAGATCGGCTATTTAATTATCGTCCGGAGTAAGGCTATTAGACCGCTCGAAGCTACTAACGATCTACCTATTTACAGACGCTTCTAGTATAGGACTTAGAGCCTTTTAGAAGCGCAATATAGCTAGCGATTAGAACGATATCTAGGGCAACTTCTCGAAGTAACGTAGCGACGGTAATTACATTAACACCGCTAAAGTATAATCGATCCTCGAAGCCTTATAATAATGGGGTAAATAATAGCATAACAACCTATTAATTATTTACATAGATAGCTTAACCGCATTTAGTAGGTTATTAAGACAACGATTAAACGTAGAAGCTAATAAACTACTACGCGAAGCGTTGTTACTAGTAGTGTAGCTAGACATAGAGATTAAGCCGGTGTAGCTGCCGTTATAAGCTAACGTTCTTACCGACGTACTATCGCGAAGATTAACCTCCGCTCTCGATGCTAATAGATTATAGTAGAAGATAACGTACCGCGAGACTTTGCCTACTATTATCGAACGAACGGACTCGCCTACATTATATAGAAGGGACTAAAGCTAATAACCCGTAGCGCTTATAGGTCCGCCATTAACTAATATAGTACTCTATGCGCTCGTAGTAGATAAGAACTATGGCTAGTGAAATACGACATGCTTACGGCATTTATAGAACATAAGACATTCGGACCGAGCGTAGTTACTAGCGAGACATTATCTACCTACATTAATACTATTAGATTACACTATGTCGATATATACTCGTCTACGCGCGTGTTCGAGGAACCCTTAATTAAACGATATCTATAAGGTGCGGTTAACATTAATCTAACAACTCGTAAAGATAGGCAACCTATTACACCTTAGATAGTAGAAGCGATGCTTTACAACCCACTAATAACTAAGGATTAGCTGAATTTTAACGCGGTAATTACACTCGCCTTCGGCGGACTATTTAGATTAGGGGAACTAACGTATAAAGGGAAAGATAACACCGATAGCCTAGTTTAGCTTATAGAGCATATAACAAGAGCGGACATTATATTAGACGACACTAGCGACTAATACTAGCTAATTGTACGGCTTAAACGGTTAAAGACTAATACTCTAAACCACGGTATCGACATCTACGTAGCGGCGATACATACCCCGATCTACCCCTTCTATTACATAATGAACCTCTTTACGCATTAACCGAGACACCTAATAGCTCCGCTATTCTTATTAGCGTCGACTATAGAAGGGCTACAAGGCTTTCCGAAGGCACGATTAATAGTATAGATGCTAGATAGGCTGTAAGAGCGTGGATTTAATACATCTAGTATTATAGGTTACTCTTTAAGACAAGGTAGAGCCTAGTAAGTAAGAGCGAATGGATGCACCGAATAAGAGATAATGCTATTAGGCAGGTAGAAGTTATTAGTATATAAGAGATACGTTAAGATAACGGTTAGAGCTATAGTAGCGCTATTAAGAAGAGCTTAGGCGAGTTAAGTCGATTTAGATACTTTCTAGTAGTTAGCGCTAGTAAAAGTAATTAATACGATAACGATAAGGCATTAAGGTATTAGCCCGGGTTTAGGAGATACTCTAGCGGCGTTTAGGCTACTAGTTAGGCCCTCGCGTATAACCGTTTATTATATGTAGGTAGCCTAGAAACCCCTATTCGTTCACTTACTCTCTTACATGTGAATGCGGACTATATAGATGCGGGGGTCTATGCACGGCCGGCATAAGCGCTTCTTCCGTAGGTTAGCAACTTGTCTTCTTTCATTTACCTCGTTTGCTACCGCCTTTGTCGCTACACCCTCCCTCCTACCCTATGTAGCGCTTTGTAGGTAGTTTTGTTAGCGCAGCAATGTAGCGGCTAGGCCCTCGCGTGTAACCGTTTATTACATGCAGGCAGCCTAGAAACCCCCATTCGTTCACTTACTCTCTCACATGTGAATGCGGACTGCATAGAGCGATAAGTTTGAGAATTTTGGGGCCAGAATCGACAATATATTAAAGGCGTCCCGACATTGGCTGTCGTTGAAAGCACATTTCAAAATCCAAGCTCTTTCCGCTCACTCCGTTGCAGCCAGCATATGTACCTTCATGTTCATTTGTGCAAGAAATTCGATACACCACCAGGATATGGCCATGAAGTTGAGCGAGTTCTGCTTAGCCTCACAAACATAGCGAATGGTCGCAGTAGATTAGGGGCCTGCGTCAAGGATATCGAACACGTCGATGGGGCAAAGAGCCATCGTCAACCGTAGGACTATATTTCCCTTCCTTCTCAACAACAACCACGTGGATAACATGATCCTGCAAATTCCAATCCTCAGCCCAAACATGATGACCATCTCGAGACAACAACAAAACTTCACGAAGCGGATACTCCTGCTCGTCGTATACAGGCGGTACATCGCTGAAGCGTACATATCCAAGTGCTAACATGACCGGTCTGAAATCTGCATCGTGGAGCTGTGGAAAAAAAAAGGCTTTAGAGATTTTGACACCAGGCATGCCATGGGTCGAGCGGCATTAGATCATGAGCTGGATTGAAGTGACAGGTTTGCGGAAATCGTTTTAGAGTACCAACCAATCCGGACATCTACTTCACTCGTCAACGAATTCGTACCACTATATCCAGCAGGGATGAGGAATCAACTCTATGACGGAATACCCCTCAAACCATCGTTTCGACAAGGCCGATCTATTCGATTTCGAGGAGCTCGGAGGAGAGCTAGGTCTAGATGTCGCTCTGGAAGTCTGGAAAGGAACTTGGTGTCGAATTGATCTGCTAGAATTCCTGCTAGGCCCGAGAAAGCTGGGAGACGATCTGATTCGAAACGCATTTGGTGATGGGTGTAGCTTCGTACGGCTTCCTGATACATTAGCCATTCTGCTTCGTTGCGTTTGAGGAATGGTAGACAGTCTGTGCAGGCTGTGCAGTGCGCTTGGGACTAGTCCGCACTGGAATTGGTGTGAGTGGGTTCCGCATAGGTTGGGAAAGAGCTGGAGAGGTAGCTTTGTCTGATTTGCATGTTGCAACTTTCGGCACATTTGGTGTTGATGGAATGTTTCTACTTTGCTATGAATTCTCTCCAAATGTTCCTTTGCTCGGTATCAATGTTGAGAGAATGAATCTGGCAGTCTGGTATGACGCATGCAGAGTCCTCTTAATCCATTTGTTCGCTGAATGAAGGACTACAGCATTCCATCGTGACGCCCCTAGATGTGATGGAGAGCATTCGACGAGATAGCGAGGATTCTTGATAGGTCCATGCGCGAGTATTGCACTCTGGAGCATTCATGATGCGACCAAGGAAACATTTCCAAGCGACGAGACGCAGACGATCGATCAAAGCCAAAGTTTGCGCGAAGTCTCGTGGCTTATCTTCGACGCCTGCGAGGCCATCGTCTGCGTGAGCACTTGATGCGGCCACGATTGGGGCAGTACCACAACCATGTGCGAGATGAATTTGACTGATCTGCTTGGCTTTGTGTGATGGGCTGTCTTGGATGATGTAGAGTGCATCAACCCAAACGTAGTCTAGGCCGGTATTGCTGGTAAGAGTAATAGCGTCACGGACAGTCGCTGGCAGAGGACGAGTATTCAATGCTCCTGGCTTTTGAAGAGCCTCGAACTTCTCCTCCAGCGTCAAGTACTGCTGGGCTTTTCCCCATTAGCAGCTAAGTGCAGCGTACTGAGCGTTCTGTGGAGCGTGGGCCAGGTATTGTTTGTGTACATCGATGAGAAGTGACTGCTCTGGAGATTGCTGGACAGCGGGCACAGAGCGATGGATCACATCACATTTCTTGTGTCGTAGTCGACAGTCCGAGATCCAACTTTTGGCCACACCATGGTCGATTTGCCATCCAGAGTCCTTTGCATCGAGCATTACATCTCCCGTGTCCTCGAAGTCATCGGTGTGGATATGGAGTCTGAACGCCCTCGGAGCCAGATCTTCATCTGCAGCTTTGCATTGAAGAGAAGCTGTAGCGACTGGAACCAGGACAAATCCGTCTTCTAGACCTAACTTGCCTCTGTATCTCCATGGTCCGTCCGTATTCAATCGTCGAAAGAGCGAGCCCACACAATTCGCAATAGGCGCTTCGGTCTTTGATTTCCTCGTAACTGCCAAGCTCGATTTCCTCACTACTTCCTGGGCTGGTGAAGAGTCGGAGTAGGTCGGGTTTGCTGCATATTTCGCAGAGAGAGGCCATCTCCTGGGAAGAGAATCTTTCGACAGCTGAGATGACGCTTCCCGAGTCTTGGCAGCGAAGCGAAAGTGGAAGAAGTCGCGTGGTTCCAATAATTTTGTTCTTTCGATTGTACATCACAAAGTCATTTGATATCATCCCAATGCCCGCAGCCTAACTCCGTTTTCTCGACCGTTGAAAGCACTCCGGCTTTCCTTGCAGCACGCCAGCCTCACCGTCCTTGAGGAAACGATCACGAGTACAGCTTCTTCTCGACACCGACCATGCCATGTACGTTGCCTTCAGCCTGTGCAGAAGCTGTGCGGAACTCGAACCTCACATCGCCGGCTCGGACACCTTCCTGCAGAGCTTGGACGCTCAGAACCCCAGCGTCTTGCAGAGAGTGCTGGACACCTGCCATGAGGTATGGTACGAACTTTGTGACGGAGCCGCGATCGAGGACTGATCCAGAAACACCCTGCGCCACCAACACCTTGTCGCCTTCTGAGAAATATCTGGCGGTACCAGCGTTCTTGGCAGTGTTGTTCGCCTTGTCCCCGACTCCACCAGCTTTCTTATCTTCCATTGCGTCGATGGAACCCATGCCTCGGTAGGTCTTACGGAGCTGCCCGTCTGGTCCGACGACATATGCACCTGGAGACTCGGTCGTAGCTGCCAATAGACCACCCATCATGATGGTGCTTGCTCCGAGAGCAATGGCCTTGACGATGTGTCCGACATTCTGGATGCCGCCGTCGGCAATGCATGGCACGCCGAAGCGAGCGGCGAACTCAGTGACGCGGTAGACAGCAGTTGCCTGCGGCCGACCTACAGCCATGACCTCCTGTGTGATACATGCACTTCCTGCTCCCATGCCAATTCTCAGACCGTCGACACCGGCTGCGATCAGCGAAGCGGCCTGGTCCCGAGTGACCACATTTCCACCAATGACCTGCAATTCGGGAAAGTTCTTCTTGATCCACTGGATCATCTCGATCTGGTACATGGAATTACCCTGGCTGGAGTCGAGAATAACAACGTCGAGGCCGGCTTCGACGAGAGCGGCGATGCGCTCCTTGTCGACTGGGCGAGTGCCCACTGCTGCGGCGGAAAGCAGTTGCTTGGTGCCTGGCACTTTTGTGGCGAGCGGATAGTTGAGGTTCTTCATCAGATCGCTTCGGCTGAGGAGCGAAATGAGGTTGTTTGAGCCGTCCACAATAGGAAGCTTTCCCTTCTTACTCTTGCTGAGGATGTTGTTGGCTTCGGAAAGACTGACGCCCTCCGAGGCAGTGACGAGGTGTGTGGACATGATTTCGGTGACGGGGGCATCGTAATTAGAGTGGAATTGAGTGTCTCGAGGGGTGACGATTCCGAGGAGCTTGCTTCGAAGCTTTCCGTTTTCTACAGCACGTTAGCTACTGCTGGCACAACGACGTGGTCGCGTAGAGAGCGTGATCAAGCGGAGTCAGAAAAGATTTCCTCCACAGAACTCGAGGCACGTTGGCGCAAGAGCATACGGTTGAACGAAAGTTAATTGAAAGGTTTAGCATCATGCGAGGGCAGGGCAGGTGGCAAGGAGAAGGCGAGGCGACTCACCAGTCACTGGAAAGCCACCGAATCCCCACTTTTCCTTCAATGCCACAGCCTCGCGTACTGTGGTGGAAGGCGAAATGACAATTGGGTCGGTGATGAAGCCGTTCTCGTATCGCTTGACCTTCCTCACCATTGCCGCCTGGTCTTCAATGCTGCAATTGTGGTGGATGACACCCACACCGCCAAGCAGAGCCATGTGGATCGCCATGTTGTCCTCGGTCACTGTGTCCATTGGAGAGGATGTGAAGGGCGTTTTCAGGGTAATTTTGCGCGTCAACTTGCTCGTGAGGTCGACGTGGCTCGCGGGGAAGCCAATGTATCCCGGGAGGATGAGAAAGTCATTGTAGGTGAGTCCTCCCTGCTTGGTCTCGTGCAGTAGCTGTTCGACTGAGATGCCGTCCTTCTGCTTGTACAATGTCAACGCCTCGAGCGCAGTGGACGGGTCGGCATAATTGGTTTCGTCGGCATGACCATTCAACTCTACACCCTTCGACAGGTGCTTCGTAAGGTGGACACGGTCGATATCGAAAGCCCCATTTGCGGCGGCCATTTTGAGTGTGCGGAAGGGGGTTGATGGAGTGCCTGGCTCACTGTTAGAATTTTTATCTTTTACTTATCGCGCGATCAGGAAAGTCAACTTACCCCAAGAGAGAAGAGAAAGAAAGAGAAAGTGCGACACACACACGCCTCGGTGTGAGGAAAAGATCAGTGCAGGGATGCAGATTCCGCTAAGCCCGATGTGGCTTATCAGATCTTCGGCGGGCGGCGGCACTGAGCCGAGAAGTAAACAATAGAGTCAACATTGATCGAGTGTGCAACCAGGCCGCATCCCACCAGCCATCTCTGCATTCTTCGCCAGATTTCCTGCATTCATTCACCTACTCGCTTTCACATGATCGCTGTCTCAAATGCATGTGAATGTAGGAACCATGCTATGACGTTGTCGACGATGACATCTGTAGCGAAACTCCCATAGCAACGGCCTCAACGCGCGAACGTGGGACGCTTTCCACCACCACCACCTTCGCAGACACAACTTCTCCCACCACACAGCCAGGCCTGACTTGGGCAGTCACCAGCGCCATGCCTTCCTACCCAGCCCCAGCCCCAGCGCTGAGCTCGCCGACGAGCCCTCCTCACAATCGCTTCCGGGATCACAGCCCCACCAAGTCGTCGCCGCTGCGGCATACAGTCTCTACGCGCTCCAACAACAGCGATACCGATCGTTCCAATATCCTGCGTCGCCAAGGCACACTCGGCAGTAATGCAAGCGCCGCCTACGGTCTGGGAGGGCTCAGTGGCTATGACTCTCCCGCCAGCAACGATCCATTCCTGACGCGCACACCCACCAGCGCAAAGCGGGACCGATCAGAGTCGCCTGTCAAGAAGAACGCCGCATTCGCCAAGTGGGAGCAGCGCGAGCAGGCCGAGCAGGAATCGAAGCAGTTGCAGCGCAGCCCCTCAAAAATGGATGTCACTCCCAAAAGAGTGCGCGACGATGACTGGCGCAAGGGCATTGGGAGGAGTGAGAGCCGGAGCGTGCTCAAGCCCGTCGCAGAGAACGCGAGCCCTCCCCCATCATTACGCGAGCCGCCAGTCTCGAATGGCTTTTCTCATCTCCGAACAGAATCGAAAGAGAATATCAGGGAAAGGCCGCGAAGTAGAGATGGCGCTGTATCGCCTTCACCTTCGAGGGCATATAGTGAAGACACATCGCTACGCCCTGCTTCTCCTGATCTCAAACCACCGCATTCGCCGACCTGTGCGAACAAGAATAGCATCGCGTCGCTGTCAAGATCAGATTCCATGCGCGCAAGCACCAAGCCGAGAACAAGAGGTCATGTTCGCTTCAACACGCTGGACGTCGTTCCTCCGCAGCTTGATGGTGAAGACATTGGTGCCTTGCAGAAGTCTTCAACGCCGCAGCTTCGCCACCTTAGCAAGATGGCTGCCTCACACGAGTCCACCGAAGACCTCACCGTGCATTCTCCAGACGAGCAGGTGGCAGGACTGATGGGTAGGAGGAAACTCCAAAGATCAGGATCTGTGAGACCTAGCGCACAGAAGCAATCGAGCTTTGCATCACAGTATTCTAGCACGAAATGGATGGACACGCAACGGAAACATTTGCAAGCATACGAGTATCTCTGTCACATTGGAGAAGCACGAGCCTGGATAGAAGATGTTCTGAACCCCGAAAAGCTGCCTCCCATCGTGCAGCTAGAAGAGCATCTCCGGGATGGCGTGACGCTGGCAGAAGTCGTTGTTCGTCTTGCTCCCAAACTTCCCATCGAACAGCAGAAAGCTCTCGGCAACAAGCGAATATGGCGCGGATCTCCTCTCACGTATCGACATACCGACAACACAGCACTTTTCTTTCGATTGCTTGCAGAGATTGAGCTTCCAGAGCTGTTCAGATTTGAGCTCATCGATCTGTATGAGAAGAAAAACATCCCCAAGGTCATCTACTGCATCCACGCCGTATCGTGGCTGCTCTTCCGGAAAGGCATCACAGACTTTCGAATCGGCAACTTAGTGGGTCAGCTGCAGTTCGAAGAGCACGAACTGGAAGAGACCCAGAAGGGCATCGATCGAAGTGGTGTACAGATGCCCAACTTTGGCGGCATGCGTGAAGCCATGCAGGTCGAAGAAGAACCTCTGCCGCCAGAACCGACACCTGAGGAGCAGCTGGCAGAACAAGAAGAGATCCTCATCGACCTGCAGACTCAGATGCGCGGTGCTCTTGTCCGCATACGGCTTGGCAGCGTCATGCAAGATCTCTGGGATGCTGAAGAACAGGTCGCAAACCTCCAAGCCGTTGCTCGTGGCGGCTTTGCACGAGAAGTCTTCGATTTCAGATACGGCATGTACCTCCACGCAAAGGCTCTTCAAGCTGCCTCTCGAGGCTTTCTGGTGCGAAAGCGAATGAATCGGAAGAGCAAGGTCTGGACCGAGAACAAAGATGCTGTTGTCAAGGTGCAAAGTCTTTGGCGCGGAAGAAAGGAGCGAGCGCAGACGAAAATGATCAAGACCGAGCTCCGGGCGACAAGGCACGGTCTGAAAGACTTTCAAGCGGCCATAAGAGGCGCTCTCGGCAGATGGCGCGCTGGCGATCTCTGGCACGAAACGAGAGACGAGAAGACTGAGGCTGCGGTGTCCGAATTCCAAGCGGCCGCTCGTGGTGCTCTTGCGCGAATGAGAGTCGGACGTATCATGAACCAGCTTTGGGATGCAGAAGATGCCGTTGCTCAGCTACAAGGTCTTGCTCGTGGTTCTCAAGCGCGGAGGCAGAAGGCGACTCAGCATGCTGCAGCAAAGGCACAGACGGTGGAGCTGGTCTCTCTTCAGGCTGCTGCAAGAGCAATGATCCAAAGACGGCAGCAGGCGAACGCACATGGCGAAAGAAAGTTCGAGGAGCCGAGCATCATTCAAGCACAATCAGTCGCACGTGGCCTCCTCGAACGACTGCGCCAAGCGAGGACCAAAGGCGCACTTCAGGGTCGCGCGGCTGGCATCGTCAAGTTGCAGACACTGCTACGAGCGCAGGCAGCGAGATCGATGCATATGGGCGTCAAGGAGGAGTTGCAAGCACAACATGCCAACGCCAAAAGCTTCCAAGCACTGCTTCGAGGCCAGGCTGCGAGGTCTCTGTACCGGGAAATTCAGGAGGGTCTGCAGGCCCGAACAGAAGGCATCAAGACACTCCAGTCGTGTGCGAGAGCAATGCTCCAGCGAAGGAGCATAGGCGAGAAGCTTGCTGCGCTTGAAGAACAAGAGCCACCGCTCACACATGTGCAAGCGATGGCACGCGCGTATGTGGAACGACAGCGAATCTTCGATCAGCTTGTCGAAATGGAGAAAGAGGAGGCCAGCATTATCGATCTTCAATCGCTCGCGCGAGCCATGCTTGAGCGTGCTCGAATTGGCGAACTTCTCGCCGAAGTCGAAGAGCATGAGACAGCAATAGAAGAGCTGCAATCTGCTGCGCGCGCCTTTTGCGTCCGAAAGAAGTTCGCCGACAAGCGCAAGCACTATCGCGAGAACATGCAAAAGGTCATCAAGCTGCAGTCTTTCGTCCGAGCCAAGCAGCAAGGTGAAAGCTATAAGAGCTTGGTCAACGGCAAGAATCCGCCTCTGCCTGTTGTGAGAAGGCATCTCCACCTGCTGACAGACTCCAATCTGGACTACGAGGGCGAGCATGAGTCGGAACGTCTTCGAAGACAAGTTGTGGAAAGCGTTCGTCGAAATGAGCTAGTGGAGAGCTATGTCGAAGGTCTCGATGTCAAGATCGCGTTGCTGGTCAAGAACAAGATTACGCTTGATGAGGTTGTGAAGCATCAGAAGCACTTTGGTGGCTCCGCCTCCCAACTTTTGCGCTCTGGCACAAACCTGGCGCATTCGTCTGGTCTGGATCTTAAGGCCCTGAACAAGAACTCTCGCAAGAAGCTTTCGAGCTATGAAGAGCTCTTCTTCTTGATTCAGACTCAACCACAATACCTTGCGCGAGCATTCGGTGTCCTTACGAGCCGCGGCCTGCCTGAGAAGGACAGCAAGAACTATGAGCGACTCATGCTTACGCTCTTCGGCTACGCCCAGAAGAGCAGAGAAGAGTACTTCTTCATGAAGATTCTAGCGGCAAGCACGCAGCAGACCATCTCCCACTGCTCGGACATTGAGGATTTCATGCGACAGCAGAACGGCACCTTCCAGCAGCGCCTCATCCTCAACTACGTCCGAAGTCCACGAGAACGAGCATGGCTAAAGACATTGCTCGGCAGCATGGTTCGAAATGGCATTTGTGCACAAGATCATCTGGACTTGGAAAGCGACCCGCTGCAGATCTACCGTGCTATCCTCAATAACGAAGAGCTCTCCACGGGACGACCATCGCAGCGACCACGAGACCTGCCAAGAGAGATTGTCATCAGACAAGAAGACGTCAGGCCTCGATATGTACAGCATCTGGAAGACTTGCGCGACCTTGGCGATGGCTTTTTCCTCAGCTTCGAAGAATCAATGCACCGCATGCCGTACGGTCTCCGCTATCTCGCGACTGAACAGCATCGAGCTCTTTGTGCACAATTCCCGCGAGAGGATCCTGGTCACCTCGCCATGCTGGTCGGAACGTGGCTCTGGAAGTCTTACATCCTGCCTGCTATGCGAGAACCGGAGATGTGGGGAGTAGTCGATCGTGGTCTCAGCCCGGTTCACAAGCGTAACTTGGCGCAGGTCATCTTAGTGGTGGGTCAGATCTGTAGTGCAGGACGCCTCTTCGCCGCCGAGAATCTCTACCTGCAGCCTCTCAACAACTGGGTCACTGAGTCGTTGGACCGATGGCAGGATTGCTTACAGAACCTCTTCGATCTGCCTTCGCCTGAGGAGCACTACGACGCGGATCAGTTCAGCGACCTGTATGCGACGACGAAGCCGACGCTTTACATCAAGCTGGTTGACATCTTCGCTCTTCACAGCCTCATCGCGGACAACATCTCAGCCATTGCTCAAAGCAGAGATGACCCTATCAAAGCACTCTTGTCAGATCTTGGTACGGCAAAGAGCAATGAGAGCGATCTTGGCAGCGCGACAAATGGCAACGAGATCACCCTTACGCTCAAGTCAAGATTCACAGTCGAGGAGGACCCGAACGCAGAAGCCAGACAACTCTTTACAGCCACCAAGAGATTGGTGTTGTACATCATCCGTGTACAATCAGGCACAAATCTGATGGAGATTCTGCTGCGACCGATCACACATGAGGACGCCGATCGATGGATATCATTGGTGCAAGAAGAACTCGCTGAGAAGGAATCATCACACCAACGACCGGGACACCGCAGGACACCGTCCGCTTTCGACCCTCGAGGCTCTATGCGATCTACCAGAGCACAATCGGTATATTCCGAAGCACCATCAGCCCTCTCAGAAGACCGAAGAGACCTGCTTGACCTTCAAGGCATGACATACGCCGAGCTGAAGTCGACAGCTCTCGAGAATATTCTCAAGCTTGAATCACCACACGTGGCACCCCAGTTCCGCGTCAGCAGACACAACAATTACCAAGAGATCCTCAATGCCCTCGCAGGCGACATCAGACAAAAGCACCGAAGACGTCTCGAGCGCCAACGCGAAGTGGAATCTACCCGCGCCACACTCTCCCAACTCGACAGCAAAGCCCAATTCCTCGAAGACCAACTTCAGTCCTACAACGACTACATCGAGCAATGCCTCCACACGCTCGCCAACAAGAAAACCGGGAAACACAAATTCGTCATGCCTTTCACCAAACAATGGTCTCATGAACGAGAACTTGAACGGGCGGGTCGCCAACCAAAATTCGGTTCATACAAGTATTCTGCTCGACAACTCGCGGATAAAGGTGTTCTTCTCTCATGGCACGGCTACTCGCCAGAACATTGGGGCAATCTGAACGTCGTCATCAGTTCGGATGAAGTTGGAGTCTTTCATCTTGAGGCAAGCTCGGGGAGCATGATGCTTCCCGGCGCCAGCGCGAATCTGCTTCTTGACGACTTACTGCAAGCGCAATACGACAACAAGGCATCGATAAGGGTTTTCGAGGAGAGTAATGGTGCGGCGAAATTGGCGGTTAATTTATTGCTGCATTTGGTTTTCAAGAAGTTTTATCGGGATGAGTAGGAGGAGGAGATGGAAGGCGCAAAAGCTATTGGTTTGGAAAATTTGTTGTTGTCTTTTTTTGGGAAGCGTTGGCGTTCGGGAGCAGGAGAACAGTGTCAGTATATAAATATCCCAGGCTCTTTTGTTGGTTGTAGATATTTCAGCAACTCGCCCCACATTTTTAAGGTTTTAGCGTTGCTAGCAACCCCTTTTCGAGTTGCTAGCAACCCCTATGACGTAATTAAATTCTACATGAAATCATAATTAAATACGTAATGAAATGTCTTAGTATCCTACACTATACCGAATTCTAAATTCTTCCCATTTCCAACGTAAACTACAACAACGACATAGCTTCGATAGAGCGTGTTAATAAGCTTAGAACGGCCCTATTTTTACTAGAGGAAGACTTTAATATTACAGTAGATAAATAGGAAAGCTTATAGGATGCTACTAGCAACCTATATACTAAGAGAAGCACGAAGAAATCTAGGAGGCCGAACAAGTAGATAGGACTATACTATAATAAGTATTACTTCTACTACATAGAGGCATAACGGCGTAATAAGAGTACTATCGCAGAGGTAGGCGTAAGGAATAAGCCTTAATTCCTTACTACGGAAGATAAGTGTAAGATCTCCTTCTATGCGTCGGTTAAATATAACAAAGGCACTACTACTAGCAGAGTCCTAATTAACCGTTCCTCCACTATAACCGAACATACGCACGATATTAACCTCCTCGATAGCCGTAAGACATGTAATACCATTAAGAAAGACATTAAGGACTAAATAAATAACTCTCCGAATGCCCGTAGGACCTTCGATAACATTAACGACAAGTACAATAGCGTTCTCGGCTCGAAATTCCTCGAAATAAAGGAGATTCATAACGCGGGTAAGAATTTACTATACTATAACCGGGACTAGCGGCTTGTTAGCTTAGAAGAAAGAGACGATATTAAGGCACAGCTATTAAGTGTTTAGAAGACCGCTAGTAGCCATTATCTCCGGTTCTAGCGGTATAGTGTACATACTAAGGATAGCATTAAGGAAGGCTTCGTGTAGGCCTCTAAGGAGGGCATTAAGTTGCTAAAGAAGCACGGCAAACTTATCCTTATAGACGACACTTATAAGGTTAACTAACTCGGCTAGAATCTTCTTAATATTATAGTCGTTAACGATTACCTTAAATAGCGGCCTATAGCACATGCGATAATTTAATCTAAGCACGGCGAGGTCTACGCATAGGCACTATCTCACCTCGGTTCTTAGGCAAACCATAGAGAGCCTAGCGGTTAGTATTTACAATACACTATTACTAACGACTCGGCATCTAAATAATCTACTATCCGTAAGGTGTTTCCGTAGGCACGAACACTACTATGTTAACGGCACTTACTATAGACTATTCGACGCAAGTTCCCTCTTAATAGTAAGTATAGAACGGTCTATAAGAAGCTTATATAGGTCTAATGCTTTAGCGATAACGACGACGAGTGCCGAGCCGTTCTACAAGAAGTAATTAACGCCCTTCTAGGTAGAAAGGACGACCCTCTCTATAGCTATATACTACGAGAATAGTCCTTCGACTATGCCTAGATATAGGTTACGTACGTTCGCCGTAGTAACCCTCTTCTTCTACGCGCTCGTACGACATCTCCTATCGAGGGTATATACTCTAACTTTAAGAGCGGCATTAAGTTAATTAAAGCTAACTTCTCGCTATCCGGTTGCCTTATATACTCGCTAGAAATTAATCGACGATAGCACGACAACGCTATAAAAGAGGCCGCTAAGGAGATAACGTATCTACTATAGACGCGTATTAAGAGTAAGGTAGAGAGGCTCGCTAAGCTACTACCGGCATTGTAGGCGCTTATTATAGAAGAACATAGATAGGCTAGAATAAGGCTCGGCAAAGGCCTTCTTAACTAGAAGAGATACTAAGGATAGTACGACGGCTAGATACCCTATATGTGTTAGTACAACTTCTAGAAGTAGTTCTACTAACCGTATAGGTATATCTAGTACGATTAAGAGCTCTATAGTAATAGAATAACTACTTAGCAAGTTAATTATTATGTCGACCGTTTCTACGCCGAAGAAGGCTAATAAGGAGATATTAATTCGATGAACGTACACCCGGAGTAGTTAGTTAACGAGAACCCTACGATAGACGACGACGAAGAAGGCAACGACGTTTAACTATAGAAGATTGTGAAGTAAGACCGACACCTTCTAATCCGATCGCTTCTCGAGAACATTACTAACGACTACTACCGCAAACTAACCGCCGCCGAGGGCGTTATACCGCCTAAACTAATAGTTAAGTATCGTACTAACCTTACCGAGAGATATTATACCGAATACGTGCGTCTATCGGAAGCGATAGAGCTATAATAATAGTTATAACGACACCGCTAGGCGTAGGTAAACGACACGGCCGTTAGTCGCGTTAAAGAGACTATATATCCGTAGTAATAACAACTGCCGTTAACAGTTAGTCGTATTAAAGAGACAATCTACCCGCAATAATAACCTTACTAACTATAATAACCGCCGCGCGCGAGGGACCTATACTTACTAGGCTAGGCGACATAGCGCGCGCTAGAGTACACTACTAACAATTTCTATATAAATTAGTATAGAAATAGCCCTTAACTTCTTCTACCGTCGTACTAGCCGCCTCCTTCATCGCCATTCGAACCTACGTAGGTAACTAACTTAGTACTTTATAATACGTACGCCGCGGGCGACGGCACCTTTCGCTATAGTAGTCCTTCCTCGAATAACGGTAGTTCTATGGACGTTATGCGCTAGGTCCTTTATTAATAGCGACTTCCGTACGTGCCTTACTATTACTAGTACGCGCCTATTACGCCGAGCGCCCTTCGTTACTTAACTATCGCAGAGACACCTACACCGTAGCCGTTAGACCTATAATAGCATACTCTAGTACTAATCGATACCTCATAATTCACCTACAAGTAGGCGTAGACCTTCATAAAAGATTACAACTATCTATTAGAACAGCGGCGCGTAGTGTATAATAGGTTTACGAGTAGTAGTAGCGGTAGTAGCGGTAGTAGCGGTAGTAGCGGTAGTAGCGGTAGTAGCGGTAGCAGCGGCGGCGGCGCATAAAGAGCGAGTAACAACACCTTAGATTAGGCATAACGGCTATACCATACGTACACTTTAGCTTTATTAACAATATATTAAGTTATCCGCGCTAGTAACGTCGACATTACCAATTTCCCAACCCGTCTGCAACATTTAAGTACATTTGCACTAATTTCATTAGGGGAGTTGCTAGCAACTCGGTAGCGCCGCGGGAGTGGGGTAACAGCTAATGAACGCGAGTTGCTGAAATATCCACCACTCTTTTGTTTGATCGAATAAGCATAGGCATATTGGGGAACTTGGCTGTAGGCGTTTAAGCATGATTGAATGAATAGAAAGATGTTGAAAAAATCTCTACGTCGTTCTTAATACAGACTTGGAATGCCTTTGAGACATAGTATAGTGCAAAAGCAGTGCAATGACTGTCAATCCTGCGAGAAGGTTGCATTGTCTTTACCAAAACTTCGCCGGATCAATTGGATCATTCCAACCCACCGAATCAGGATCAGATCGCTGCATCCGGGCCCGACACTCGTCGAAGCTTAGTATGAACTGCGTCGGTGACAATTCATTAGCCGCAACGAGTTCTGTCGGCGTGCCTTTGCACACCATCCAATGGACCTCGCCCAGTCGACTGACCATGTACTCAACCAATCTCCAGTCTAGCTCCCGGGTATCTTGTCGTATGATGGCTACGTCCGCAAAGATGCTCTTGGTGGGCCAGCCAAAGTTTTCCTTTCGCACATCTGGCTCGATTGTAAGAAGTGTTGCAGAATTATAGACGCGCCTCCGGTCCACTGTGGCGTGCGCTTCGCTCGGTACTTTGATAGGGCCTTGGACGATCAAGAGGGGAATTCCAAGGATGAAAGATGCTGGCGATTCGATGACGTTCGGATGTGACAGAAGATGGGTTGGGTAGGAAGAAGGTGTATACCCAATCGAGTCCACACTGTTCCCTTCGGCGTCATTGTAGGACCCGTCGATCCGCACATAGACACACGGAACCGTCGAAGTGAGCTCCAGCTTGCCACAGATCATTCTGTGCTGCTCCAAGGCCATGGATCTGCATACTGGGTTACAGTATGCTGTCGTTCGGCAAATCTGGCATATTATCGAAGGCGCGGAGGGAGTTGGATTGCCACATTCGGCGCATTGCGGTATTGGTGGCGGAAACTTGACGGGGCACGGAAGGTGTTCCCATTCATTGTGTCCACGATAGATCATGTCCATCTGAGACTTTTGGCAAAATTGCGCAAAGGCAGTGGGCGTCAAGCATTGTTTTGGGAGAGATTTCGAGCGCTTGTTCCATTCGTTTCTGGGCAAAGGAACGTGCGTCAAGATGCCATGCTCCAAGCACCTTTCATATAGAAAATTGCAGTAGAGGTAGAAGTGTTCCGGAAGCAGGTCTTCTTCGTCGCAACGAGCTATGATTATATCTTGTCGGAGATCGCTCTCACTCGAAGGCCTGAAGGCAATGTCGACGAGATCCACTCCACCTCGGCCGCGGGCAGGGTATGTCGAGACAAATCTGAAATAGCATGGGTACTAGCCGGCGTATCTTGACATGAAAGCACGTTTGAGGGGAAATCCGACTTGTGCAGCATTCGGCAAAGCCATCCATGGCGAGTTGTCTTGTTGAAGACTGGGATAAATTTGAACCGATTTGTGACTCAGAATCCGCATGTCTGCGTCGTAGTGAACCAGGACTCCCATCAAACGACGGGAAGGTGGTGCTTGTGGGTGTGACATGTCGAGCAGTGGTAGAATATGATGATCAATACTGGTCCGAGATGCCAGCCCTCTATGTATGGCCGCTAGTCGTAAGGCTTAGAGGGCAAATACATACGGCGTCTCGGTTTGTGGACGTGTTCATTCTGAGTATGAGGAGGAAACTGCTTCCAAGACGGATTCTGTTGAAGGATCTACGTAGAAGTCGCTAGTCAGCACTGCTGCGACTTCTTGAGCTCAAGTATGCAGTGACTAAGTCCTCTCCCGGGAATAGCTCGGGAATAGATCTAGAACTAATAGGCCTCGATCTTGGGAAGCTCTTCGTGACTTCATCAACCTCTTTTGCGCGAGCCATTGACGCATACTTAATTACCTCATCAACTTCCTCTTCTCACTCCTACCCGTACCTCCACAATCATGGTGTCGACCCGCATGGTTCTGCGCGCCAGCACATTGGCCGCACGCAACAGCATCCGATCATTCTCTACAACACATTCAAGATTCGCAGCAGTGCCACTCACTGAACGCGGCAATGACACCGCCGACGAGTACCGAAGATACATGAAGGAGAAGCCGTTGAATCCACACATGACCAACACGAACTCGACCATCGCAAACGAGATGCCCAGCATTGGCGAGGACGCTCCACCACCAGAGCTCATCACCAGCGTGGATCCAAAGTACACACCCAAGGACTCTGTCCCAGAAAACACCGAGAAGATGACTGGTGGTACCCAGTCAGGCACTCCAAAATCAGGGCCCAATGCAGATCTCGAAGTAGGTGAAATCGAAGGCATAGAATTCAAAGTCGCTCCCCTCCGCCGCACAGGCGAAGACGCAAATACAATGCGTGCCCGTCTCCTATGTAAGCGCACTCTCATGAAGAAGTCGCCTTGCTGACGCTGATTCTTGTTACAATAGACCAAAGCCGCAAAAGGGGGACACTAGAATCCGACTTGCTCCTCTCCACCTTCGCCGACGAGAACCTCGCTTCCATGACGCCCAAGCAATTACAACAGTATGATATTTTCCTCGACGAGAACGATTGGGATATCTATTATTGGGCGACGCAAGAGCCGACACCGACTTCGATGGCTTATGCGGAAGGTGCTGGGCCTGAAGCTGCCACTCCTGACGTGCAGGGTAAGGCTGTCGACGCTGAACCTGTCAAGCCTTCGACTGGCGAATGGGCGCAGACTGTGGGCACTTTCAAGCCTGCCTATCGGCCTGTACCGCAAAGGTGGAAGAACAGTGAGATCCTTTTCATGTTGAGGAAGCATGTGGTGAATCGCAGTGCTGGGGCACCAGTGCTGGAACAGCAGGGTAATGTTTCACGCGATAAGAAGGGAGGTGGGCTGGGCTTCATGCCTGATTTGAAGAATTTCGATCAGTAGTGGCCGTTCTGGTGCGGAGAGCATAATACATGTACGTGTAATGTCGCCGCACTCACGTCCTACTTGCAGAATACTTCACATTCGCTCAGATCGTAATCAATGTGACGCGGAAATCCTCAAACCCCAGGTAATCTTCCTGGTGGACGTCTCACTGACCTAGAAAGCTCTTTGAGAGTCAGCAGTCAGTCGTCGATCATGGACTCAAGCCGAAGCAGCTGCGCCGCGTGCATTGAATAGCGGAAGAGTAGTCCATCGCGAAGTATGAATGCCCGCTACTCAAAGACCGCCAAAATTCACGGTAACTTGATACTTTCAATCTATCGCATGGCCACATATCTTAGCGTGACGAGTGAAGTTTACTGAACATATAGCTGATCTTATCACGCAGTGCGTCTTTCTTCTTCCTTGGTTTGCTCGAAGGTGTCAATGAGTCTGCCGTGATCTTGAGCTCATGACTTGTCTCGTGTTCTGCCCTGTGATTCGCTTCTTGTTCTTCTACTTTTGCTTTTGCTTCCGAGGCTGCCTTCAGACGATCGTGTACTTTTTGATATATAGAAGTTCAGACGTTTTTCAAACCACTCAGGTCGTTCCCACTCCTGTTGTATTTGTATCGCTGAATCGAAAAAGTCCACTGCACGAATGGGTCCGTTAGCATTGATAGTGGAATAGCTCCGTTGCTTATCGTTCGGATGATGATACAAGCAAGTATCAGGGTCGGCACCGTACGAAAGTAGAGTGTCGATGACTTCTAGCGAATGGCTACCACGATTTGCTCCGCGTTGATTCCAGAAGAGAATGCGTTGCCACATGGAATAATCCAGACCATATACACTGGGGATGCTGGCATTCACATCTGCTCCCAATTCGAAAAGCTTTTCAATGAATGGCCTTCACATCCATGGGTAAAGAGTCACGGTAGCTTGCCAGCACGGCACAAAGAAGCCACGCATTTACAAGAGTCGCTATTTCTTCCTCCGGAACAAAATCCAGCAATGCGTAAAACGTTTGCGAGCCCCGAGAAAGCAGCGAGAGAATTACGACGCCCCCATACGAATCCGGAGGAAGGAGATTGGGTGAGAGATCGACGAGGGTTTCACGAAGTGGCGATAATTCTCGTATGCAGGCAAAGCTCCAATGATGGTCCTGGAACAGTGCAGCATGCCACCCGCGATCCAAAAGAAGTGTGTGGCGACGATCGTAGGTGAGACTGAGTTTCGTGTAGAAGTTATCTCGTTCAGTCGGACTGATATGTGGTTCATCAATGTCGACTTGCCGGATCCAGGTTCTCCACGTATCCAGAATACCTCCTCGTTCATAGGAGCGTCCAACCACGTGCGAAAGAGTCTTGAAGTGATATCACGGTCGTAATCCCGCTTCCTCAAAGACTGACAGTTCAGAAGTGCCTTATATGCCTCGAATTCTGAAGAATCAGACCGGCGCATCCCATAGAACTTCTCTACACGCCGCTCGAAAGCTGCTGCATCGAATCCCTCGCGCCGCTCACACGCATGCACATCAGTTCTACCGTTCAAGATCCAGTCGTAGGTCCCCTCAAAAGCTTCGATGGGCCGTTCGCGATGTCCATTCATTCCAGGAAAGCACAGGGACTCTAGTATTTTGCCCGGGAGCCTAAACGTAGTCTATGACAAACCTGAGTGATTTGCAGGGGTATTCTAGCGTTTTCTGGCGTTTCTGAGTGTCTCGCGTTTCTAAGTACTCGGGTATCTAGCATTTCTAACTGTTTGACCTCTCTAAGTATCTAACTTATCCGAGCCGTATCCGAGCTGTTTAGTAAGCAGAACCTCGCTGTCGCTACCTATTTAGGAAGACATGTAACCATCCTATAGATCTTTATATATAGCATCTACATGCATCGGAGGGCTATTCTCTTTACGCTTAATAGTTAAGCCGATATTGTAATTAGCCTAAACCCCTACTAGCTAGAAATGGGGAGAAATTGATAGCCTTCCGATGCGTGTAGATACTATATCAAAAATTTCGGATTCCCAAATCTTCGCGTCTCTCGGGTGACAGTGAAAGTCGAACATCCCTCGCCTAAATTTAGTGCTAAGCGATCGGCTTTTTTTATTACCCGAGAGGCGTTCTAAGATTTTGAACCGTTTATATTCCGTTATCTTTAAATTATGTCGTCTTTAAATTGTGTCGTCTTTAGATTCTTTATGTAGTAGTTATGTAAATTATGCAGTAGGTAGAGCCGATAGCCCAATTAGATCTTTAGACACGTTAGTTACTCGAGAACGCTAGATACTCGAACACTTAGAAACGCCAGGTTTGTCATAGACTACGACTAGGCCACGACCGTTGTCTGTGACGCAGTCAACAGCAAGACTCCCACCGCCTTCATTAACCGACCTTCCAAGCTCTTCAAGTCATTATAAGTATCCCCGAAATTTACATTCCCTTGAACATTGCCGTGAATCGTGTTGTGAATCACTCGGCCTACTACCTACCAAGGTTAAAGCATAGTCTAAGACGAGGTAAGACAAAGTAAGACATAGTCTAAGATAAGATAAGATAAAGCATAATTAAGATTAAGGTTAAGGAATACTAAGAGGTAAGGGAGTTATACTTAATAAAATTACTAGGAGATTCCTCCTTTCTTCTATTCTTTTCTATATGTAATTTAATAGATAAGAAATTAATATCTATTCTTTCTATATAGTTCGTTTATAATAGGTTATAAGCCCGGCGCTCTAAAGCTCGTCCTATCTAGTTATAGATTAATCGATTATTATTACTAACTAAGTTTAGGTCTATAATACGCTAAGCTATAGATTAAGTAGAACTACTAGAGTTAATAACTAGGGATTAGTCTACCCTATAGTAGTAGCTACCTAAACGAGTATAAGTAAAGAGCTTAATAGAAGAATAAGCTTATAACTAAGATAGCTACTAAGGAGAAATCCTATAAGGAAAACAAAATCCTTAGGAAAGGTACTAACTTTTATATATAGAGAATAGTCCTTAAAGGAGAACTTATTAAATAAGAAGTCCTAGGATATATCTTCTATAATTTAGAGTAGTGTAATAAAGAGGTTAAACCGAAGAATAAAGAAGGCATAATAGAAGCCGCCTATAAGGCTACCTTAAAGTTGTTTATAACTAAGGATTATAAAGTAAAAGGTATTCTAGTATTAATAATATCCGATAAACTAAGACCTAACTTTAGAGATACCGAAAAAATAGCTTATAAATACTATTAAGTAATTGCTATAACCTATAAGCCGATTATTACTATAGACATCTATAATACTCTAAAGAGTATTAGTTTAATTAAGCTTTAGTATTAAACTATGGAAAGTATCCTAAAGTACTACGAAGACTTCTAAGCCTAGTACCTAAAGTATAAGACGGCTATAGAATAGTTCTATAAGTAAACATCCGCTAAAGTAGAGGACGTTAAAATCCCTAATCTACTAATTAGAATGCTATTTATAAATAGCCTTTAAGGGCATAAGTAGCTTAGAAGCTAGAAGCATAATAATAAACCTAAAAAAGCTAGCTAAACCCTATAGGATATAATTACATCTCTTAAAAAAGAGAAGCTACTAACGGAGATAACTATACTAAATTAAGGTAGATTATTAGCTACTCTAGCTAATTATAAGATACTTAATAATAATGAAAAGTATTAGATCTATAAGAACTCGAAGTACACTAATACTTAATATTAGAAGTAGCATCCTAATAGGAAGAAGGATAGGGATAAGGGTAAAGATAAGTAGGATAGCAAGAAATCTAAGAAGGATAAGAAGTCTAAGAAGGATAAGAAGCTAAAGAAAAAGGCTACTACTACTACTACTAAGTCTAATACTAGCGATGATAATAGTAACTCTAATAGTTAGGAAAGTAAATTCTACTTAAGTACTACTTTTATAGCTAGCTTTTAGATAGAGGTTATAACTCTATAGAAAAGTGCTATAAGCATTATAGCCTTAACTAAAACCCTATTAATTAAGAAGATGCTTCTTTAGGATATAGGCATATTATTTATAATGTTTAACAATAAGTCCTAGTTTAGAAATCTTAGGCGGCTCCTAGAGCTAGTAAAATTCTCCTAAGTAGTTAGCTTATAGAAGCTAATACTAACTAGAGACGTTCTAATTCGGCTAGAGTATAAGGGAAAGAAGATAGACATGCTCTATAAGAATGCTCTCTACTTACCTAGCTTAGACATTAATCTAATATGCGTAGATAATGTTTATAAGGAACTTAGGCATTACTTCTATAGACTAAGTAAGACTATTAGAAATTTAGATGGAAAGGTTATTAGTGAAATAAGAATTAGAAGTAAGGTTCCTATTTTAAAGAATACATTAATTATTCCGCTAACCCTTACTAAAGTAGGAGGAAAGAAGACTATTAAATGTAATATGCTAATAGCACCTATAGTTAGTAAACTAAAGGCTAATACTAATAGAATTTACTAAAGACTCGGTCATATTAGTAGTAGTATCTTGAATGTAACGAAGGTAAGCGTGGATTACTATAGCCTAGAGTATCTTAATACTAATTAGCTTAGTTACTATAAAGCCTATAGGCTTATAAGATCCGAAAGGATTATGTCGAGGAAGCCGAGAAAGGTCCCTAACTATGTACTTAATGAAATATACCTAGACGTAATAGGACTAATTACTCTACCTAATATCTATAGTAACTAATATATCCTTCTTTTAACTAATAGAAAGGTTAAGGAAAGATAGGGAGAGCTAGTAAAGTATAAGTTAGAGTACCTAAAGCTCTTAAACAAATAGATGAACATAGTGTTTAATTAGTATAGCAAAAGACCTAAGCTATTCTTCTCTAATAGAGGAGGAGAATTCGATAATAAAGAGCTAATAAGGATAGCTAAGATATAAGGATTTAAATAGGATTTCTCTGCACTATATACGCCTAAGTAGAATGGTATTATAGAATCCTTAAATAAGGTAATCCTAACTAAAGTAAGAATAATAATAATTAACTTAGGAATGCCTAAGATACTCTAATACTACTCGGTTCTTTACTTAATTTAGCTAATAAATCGGTTAGTTAACCTAGAGACGAAGTAGATTCCCCTTATCTACTTAGAGAGATAGATAAAGTAGGGTGAATTAGAAATTAATCTATTAAAGGTTAGGAGATTTAGTTACAAAGCTTATAAGCACATTAATTAATTCGTTAAGTTAAGGAAGTTTGTACTAAGGGCACACATTTTCTAGAGTATTAGGTTTTAGAACAATTCATTAACTAACTATCTCCTCTAGAGGCTAGTATAGGATCTAAGAACGTAGCAACACAAGCATAAAGTTAGGTTTATACTACATGTCTTATTCTATAAAGACTAGACCTATAGTAAAGAAATAGAGAAGCTATAGAAGGATTATATAAATTCAACCCCCTATAAAAGAGTTGCCTAACTAGTTTTCGAGGAGATCCTAGATGCGCTAATTAATGTTAGGGACCCGAGTAACCCTTAACCATTTACTAGAGATTAGATAGTAGGGCTATTAGGAATTCTAATAATAAGCTTAGTACCATAATAGCCTCTAACATAAGAGGATTAAAACACGGATAGCCCCTATTAGCCTTAAGGGGAGTAAGAGTAGCCTAGCTAGTAGCCTACTCTATTACAAAGTCTATAAGAGGAAGACTCCTAACGCGCTTAAGGGGAGTAGATAGTTACTAAACTATCTTAAAATATAAATAAGCAGCCTAGTAATAAGCTAACCTAGGTAACTAAAGAGGTTAAAGAGGAGTAATAGGACATACTAATACTACCCTTTAAACTAGAAGGAATAACTAGTAAGAGGAAAAGAGGCTACTCTCTACTACCTATTAGGTTAAAGAATATAGATAGATAGATCTTTCATTTGCCTGTTTTGGTGCCTATCGGCCCATATAGGTCTAACTCTATGTGTTCTATGAAAAGGAAACTAGGCTCGCTAGTAAAAACCTCTCCTCCTTACCTTCGTTATATCTTTCCTTCCCTTATCCTTCGGTTTAACTTCCTCTAGGGTGTACTAGTATTATAGCGTTTACTCTCTAACTACCTTGCCTACTACCCTAATGCTCCCTCCTCTTTACTCCCCTCCTTCTCCTCCCCCCTTCTCTCTATCTACTCCTCTATCTCCTAGGCTAGTACGTATTATTCGAGGTATCCCTCTCTAATAATCTATTTTATAATTCTTCTTATATCTTCTTTATTTGTAATAATCTTATCGTATTCTCTCTCTTTTATCTAGTATCTCTACTCGCTCTTCCCTTTCCTCTATCGTTTATATACTAGTAGCATATGCTTAGGGTTTTAAGACGGGTAGCTATATAGGCAAGCTTTACTTTCTATTCCTAGGACTCTTCTCTAGTATAGGTAGGCTCTAAGACCGATGTACTCGGAGCGTAGTTATATCGCTATACTTACTTCCGCCCTCTTTAGGTCTTTATAGATCCGGTTATTATTACTCCCGAAGGTCGTTAACGCTTTTAGTATCCTATTTCTCCTCGGTATTTCTCTCTATTCTTCTTCCTAGAGTATTCTCGCTATCTCCTCCGCTATACTTTAGCCTCTTCTTCCCTCCCTTTTCTCTATAGCTTAAAATACCTTATATTAAGTTTCTATTCCCCGGGCTAGATCTACTTCCTTTTAGACCTTCCTCTCGGGCCTATAAACCCTTTTCCTTTTCTACGGTACTTAATTGCGGATCTTCTCGAGCGCCTCCTTAATAGTTTCCTAGGCCGGGTATAGGGTCGTTTTAATAGCGTATTAGTACCTTATTCCTTTTAGGTATTAGTATATTAGTAGCGATCCCGTCTCTATTTCTAATACCCTAGTAGGGGTAGATTTATATACTCCCGTAACTCGTCTTAGGCATTAGGCTTAGACTCTATTAAGTAGTTCTATAATTCTCTTCGGGGTTATGTCCTATACTATCTAGACTTAGGCCCCGTATAGTATAGCCGGCTTTACGATCGCTTTATATATAGTCTTCGCTTTATCGAATATTACTCCCTATATTAAGGCCGTTAGTCTTTCGATAGATTGCCTATTCGCGTTAGCTCTTATCTATACTTTCTTTACCTATAGGCCCTAACTTAGTTTCGGGTCTAGCTATATACCTAGGACTCGTAGTTCTAGGGTAGGCTTAGTAAGGTATCCCTAGATTATAATCGGCGCTTTTATATTATATTTAGTCTTCGCTTTACTAAAGTAGATTAGTTAGTACTTCTCCGGCGCGAATTTAGCTCTATGTTTCCGTACCTATATTTCGTACTCCTCGTGTTACGTTTCTAGGATTCTATAGTTCTCTTCTATTAAGTCTAACTAAGCTAGGATGTTAGTATTATCGACGAATCTCGATGCTAATGTCCTATCCGTTCTAAGCTTTAGTAGGAGGTCTACAACGAATATAAGGAAGAGAATCAGTAAGAGGGTTAATCCTTAGGGTATTCCCGTATTTATCTAGATAGGGGCTAACTTATATCTTCCTAGGAGTAGTTAGGTCGTCCTCTCTTTTAGGAACGATTAGATAAACTCGACTATCTATGTTAGTATTCTCTTTTACCTTAGGATATATATTAGTCTCTCGTATAAGATGTTATCGAATACTCCGGAGATATCGAGTAAGAGGAGTAACGCTACTTTATTCTTTCCGTAGTACTATATGTGTTTAATCTATTCCGTAATAAGTTCGACCGCTATAAGGGTAAATCTCTTTACTCTCCCCCCTATTTATTCCTCCGGTAGTACTTTATACTCTTCCGCGAACTCTATAAGCCTCCTTACTACTACTTTTTCTAGGAGCTTACCTATTATGTTTAGGAGTATAATTAGTCGGTATAACTTAAGTTAGGAGTAGTCCTCTTTCTATAGCTTCCTAAGTACTATAGTAAGGGATTCCTTAAACCGTTTTAGGTAGTATCCTTATTCTATATAGGCTATAAAGATGTTAGCTATCGCCGGGGCTAGCGTCTTATTATAGGCTTTAAGTATAATGTTATATACCCTATCTAGGCCTAGGGCCTTCTTACCTAGAAGCTTCGCTATAGTTACTATAACCTCCTTCATATTCGTTTCTAGCTTCTATTTAGTCCTATCTATCGGCGGTTCTACTTCTACCCCTCGGATATCCGTTAGGTCGGCTTCTACGTAGCCGCTAAAGAAGTATCGTCCTAGGGCTCCCGCTTTATCCTCGTTAGTAGTATAGGTATTTCCTTACCCGTCCTTAATATTAGAGAATTAGGGTAGTTAGTCTCTATCTTAAGTCGGTTACCTCGCCTATTTTACTATCCTCTATATATCTTCGGGCTTTTTCGTAAGTATCCCTACCGTAGATCTCTACTCCTACATCTTATCCCTCTTAATCTATTTCTTCTTTTCTTAGGTAGCCCTATAGTATACGTCCTAGTCCTCTTAGGAGTACGTAGTAGTCTACTTCCTCCTTACCTTTCTTACTTCCTNAGGGTAGTTAGTCTCTATCTTAAGTCGGTTACCTCGCCTATTTTACTATCCTCTATATATCTTCGGGCTTTTTCGTAAGTATCCCTACCGTAGATCTCTACTCCTACATCTTATCCCTCTTAATCTATTTCTTCTTTTCTTAGGTAGCCCTATAGTATACGTCCTAGTCTTCTTAGGAGTACGTAGTAGTCTACTTCCTCCTTACCTTTCTTACTTCCTTTACTTTCTCCGTATATTCCTCCGTCTAGTATAGTTACTAGTACTTAGATAGATTACTCGAGGGTACCGTTACTTCTATAGCTTCTTATATAGCCCGAATTAGATGTTCTACTACTCTTTCGATGTCGTCCCGGTTCCTAAGGTCTCTCGCCGCTATTTTCTAGGCTCTCGGTTCTAGTAATCTATTAGTCTCTTCCTAGTTAGCCCTCTTCTAGTTTAGTTTCGCTTCGGATTCTTATTCCTAGGTAGCCTATAGGTCGATCTCCGTCTAAATCGGTAGGTAGTCTAACGAGGATTCTATATCTATGTTTACTATACATTTCCGAACCCTTTCCCTAATTACTTAGGTTACGAAGTATAGGTCGATTATGCTTTTACTAGATCTCGCTTCCTACGTCGTTAGTCCCTTTAGGGTTACTATCTCTAGTCCTTCCCTTT
>LFZN01000161.1:56485-120309 GCA_001578235.1 Pseudocercospora eumusae | reverse complement strand
AACTTAATTAGTACCCGTAGATTAGTACCCGTAGAGAGCTATTCGTACGCTATGTAAATACTAGAAGCCGTTAGCCTACTACGCGAATACGTACTACGAATAGGCTCGAGTACGAATATTTTCCGCTTTAGGCATTATTTCTAAAAAGGCTTAGTAGATTTTAACCTTACTTCTCACCGCTCCTCCTCTAAATTTAACGAGTAACTACTCCTTCTTCGTCTAGTACTACTCTATACATCGTAGACTAGTAAGATGCTACGCCTATCTACAAACCTAGACAGCGTACGCTAGTAGATTAAGCTATAGCTATATAGCGGCACTAAGATTAACACGATTCTAATACGGCTAAGAACTATATACGGTATTACTATATCTATCGCTACTCTTAAGAGGCGTATAGCTACCTAGGGATTATAGTAGCGTATTATACGCCTACCGGTTAGAGATACTAAAGTACTCTATACTCGTATCGTACATAGTTTCTACGTACTCCGCCTTACCGATAAGGAGATAGTCCGAATACTCGAACACGACGGGTATATTATTAGGCCTTAGCGGCTCGCGATCATCTATAAAGATATAGGCCTATATAAGCGACTAGAGGCTTATTAGTAGTAGTAGGTAGAGGAGGTAATAAAGGAGCTCTTAAGCTATAAGCTAGACTTTAGCGGCGTAGAAGCTTTTAGACGAAGGATACTTTATATACATATATAGGCTAAGTTTAACTATATAGGCCGTAATAGGCTATATAGAGTACTACGTTAGCTTAATCCGGATAGTATACGCTAGCGGACTAAGAGAATAAACTAGTATATAGGTAGAGCCTTTAGCCTACGAGGGCCTAACTATGCTTAGTTAATCGACGCCTACTGCCGGATAGAGTACTTCGGCTTCTAGATCTATACCTATATCGACGTCTTTTCGAGATACATTATATAGATATATATTAGCATTATAGGGTAAGTTTACTCCGAATATAGCTACGAATAGAATACTAACGTACGTCTAGCCGTACATAGCTATCGGTCTAGGCCTAGTACGTCGATATAGTAGAAGTAGGTAGCGTTATGTAAGTACTAACGAATATATCTACGAATACATCTATAAATATTAACGAGTAACTATTCGTAGCCTAGAAATACTATAGTTAGACTACGGCGCCGAGATACGCTATATTACCGACGCCTATTTAACCCTTCGGCGGTAGACGCATAATAATGAAGAAGCTAATGTTAGTCTTCTCCGAATACACCTACGAATAGGTTATAAATACTAACGCATGTCTAGCCCCTAATATTTAAGAAGTACTTTCGATATAGAACTAGTAAAATAAACTAACGTATTAAGGCCTAGTAGGGCAAATAAACCGCTAGTACTAGTTAATAGCGTTAGTACTTTATCGAGCTTTATAAGTAAGGACTCTTTATAAAGGATAAGAAGAGTAACCGGATTACACTACTCTTTATCTATATGCCTATTATCCGGAAGTATGCGCTAGACTTTATCTATCTTTAGAATACGNAAATAAACCGCTAGTACTAGTTAATAGCGTTAGTACTTTATCGAGCTTTATAAGTAAGGACTCTTTATAAAGGATAAGAAGAGTAACCGGATTACACTACTCTTTATCTATATGCCTATTATCCGGAAGTATGCGCTAGACTTTGTCTATCTTTAGAATACGCACCGTATCCGGAAGTAGAAGAATCGACTACACGTTATCGGCGGCCTACCGTATATCCTTTATTACTACCTATAGGAGACTAGCTATACTAACTATAGCATTCTAGTACCGCTAGAGATACTAACTAGAATATACGAGGATATTCGACTATTTTAGCTCGACGAATACCTACCCGAATAGACGATTACTTAGTACGAATAGGCTTATTAGGGGTTTAAGCTACCTATCTCCGGTACTACCGTAGATAAGGACGGACATCGGATCTACCTATAGGTTTATATATATCTCCGGGCTACTATTCGAGAGTATATCCGTTAGTTTAGTAACGAGGCATTACTAGAATTACCGAAGCCCCTAGCTAATATGTACTAGAGGCCGAATATAGATAACGAANTATAGGTTTATATATATCTCCGGGCTACTATTCGAGAGTATATCCGTTAGTTTAGTAACGAGGCATTACTAGAATTACCGAAGCCCCTAGCTAATATGTACTAGAGGCCGAATGTAGATAACGAACATATCTACGAACAAGCTAATAAGCTATTCTTTAACGGGCCTCCGCCGGTAGAGGACGATATAGACTTCTAGCATCTCGATAGAGTTAAGCTTAACGAAGAAGATAATATAGAGTAGTATAGTAGAGCTCTACCTAATAATAGGGCTAGTAGTTTCTTTAAGGCTACTCTTACTACCTAAGAGGAGTACGAATACGACCTAATTTATACGGCGAATACGCTACGAAGGGTAAGGCTAGGTACTTTAGTAAGGATAGGGGTATAGTAGCTAGCTTACTCGTAACGTCTTACTCGCAACGTACTCGCGCTACTATTCGCTAGTTTATTAGTAAGCTTTAGTATTATTTATCTATCTAATCTAATTATCGTGCGACTTCCGTATTCGCTATACGCATTTAATCCTTCCTTATATACGCTTTTACTTTATCTTCTTTATAATAATATCGCGCCGCCGCCGCCGCCGCCGCCGTAGTAGTAGTAGTACTACTACTACTACTATTACCGTCTACTCGCCGCCGCGCCGCCGCGCCGCTACTCCCCGCTATCCGCTATCCGCTCTACTACCGCTATTATATCGAGTATATTAGCTATATAAGCCGCGGTATATCGCCGCCCTACTACCGCTAGTACTTTCTAGTCTATGCCGCTAGCATAGTAGTAGATCTAGGTAGATAATGTAGTAAATATAGCTAAAGCGAAGGACCGCCGTATAGCTTTATAGAATCTCCGTAAGCATAATGCCGCTAGTAGGATTATAGAGATAAATAAGGGGGTAAATGCGCCTTCGCCGTACTACTAGTATACTATTCGCGCCCTATTTATAGGTATATTCGTTAAAAATTAACTAAAAATTTTAGGTGTTCGCGCTTAAACCTACCCGAAACCTATCGAGTTTTTACTAGGAAAAACGAAGCCTACGTATACTATAAGGCTAAAGGAAAGTCTAATTACTCGGCTAACGATACTTCGCTAGCTCCTCCTATCGCTACTACCGCTACCGCGCCCGTACTAACTACTACCGCCGGTATAACGATTAAGAATTTACTAGATATAGTAAATAAGTAGGGTAAGAAGATTACGAGGCTAGAGCGTAAGGTAGATAGGCTAGAGCGTAATACTAAGAGAGGCTAGACTACTTTAGAGGTAGTAAAGAAGAAGATAAATAAGGCGTTAGAGTTATATAAGACGTAGCTACGCTAGCTAATCGGCACTACTAATGTTAATAATCGAGATATTTAGTACTTATAGCGTAGATTATAGCCTAGAGATAGAGCTAATAAGCTAGAAGAATAGGTAGCTAAGGGTTTAGAAGATTAGATATACTCGTAGTAAGTATTCGTATAGTATTCGTAGAATGAATACTAGATTTTAGGTTTTTAGGATTTTTAGGATTTCGGGATTTCGGGGTTTTGATACCTCATAGAAATGGGCCTCCTTATTCAGGACGCGTTCAATTTCAAACACACTAGCCAGTAGCCATCTGAAAATCAGTCAGGACTCAGGACCCTTGCCTCACAATCTCATCATCCTGACAGTTTGATTGAAAATAATCATGGCTTTCAGAAACATATCCCGCGACGATGTTACCATGTCCGGTGGAGCGCTGCACAATGCCTCTCAAGGCATCCTGCGAATGACCGGCGGTTGGGGAAATGTATCCGGACCCGGCCTTTTCATGGTGCGGACCATCTTCACAGGAACATTGAGCGCTGTGACCATGGGGATTGTAGGAGCCTCGTGTGGCGCTCTAGTCTGGGGCACTGCGACTTTGCCGTTTCTTGTGTGTAGCTGTTCAGGCTTCATTTTTGGTGCACTAGGTATGGACAGGGGTGAGGTATCATTGGCTTAAAACTAGAGAGGCTGACTTCGCGCCTACCTAGGCTTTTACAGAGACGCTGTCCGCCAGGCCCTGATCAACGTTGATCGATATCCAAGATTGTTACAGCTACATCTGGACATGAACTTTCCATGGCGTGGGTGGAATCAATACAGAGCTTCCGAATTGACAAGTCATTACTTTCGTCGAAGCTGGGTCTCGACAAGCATGCTGGTATGCGCATGGCTCACAGCTCAGCCGGCGCTCGATGTGAGTCTTGCTTTGGCACAACACATGTGGCTGAGTGGTGACTGACGCTTGGAAAGGAGATTGGCGAGGCCCGAGAACGAGAGCTTATCGAAGCAGCCGCTCAACCAGGTGGCGCTCGCGACACTGACAAGCCAGACGACGTCAAATGAAATGGCAAAACACAAGTTCCATGCTGTGGCACCTGCGCACTCGTGCTTCACCTGTGCATAGCCGCCTGTACTGCGGACTCCTGCGTTGGCTGTATAACAACAATGTGGCAAAGAGATGTTTTTGCAACACGACAGACAGCTTTCTGCCTCTGATTGGTCTCTCTGCAATACATGCTACACTCGCTGGTAGAATGCAGTGTTTCTGGCAGAGATTCGACCTGGTTCGCGTTGGACCAAGCCTGCTGCACTGGTACATCTAAGCTCAAAATCCAGCTTTCTGGAACTGTAGCCTCGTCCTTTCGACAACGTCCATCGTCATGACAAACACCGGATGTACTGGCACAACCAGATCCTGCTTATCGACCTTCCACGCCTGCATTTCCTCCTTCGATGGCAGCTCAGCGGTCCAACTGAAGCCAGCGGTCAACCTTCCACTCTCATCCATCGTAGGAGCACTAGAGTCGTAATGGTAGTGGTTCATGGCCGCGCTAAGACCAGCCAACGAGTACAGCGTGTGATAAGCATCTGGCCGTGTCGAGGGCTTATCGCGCATGCCGCCCTTCTTGCCTTGTTGCTGTCCACAGCAAAGCAGATATCGAATCAAGCCCTCTCTGCTCCAGAGATTGGACGTCTGGCCATTTGATCCTGCTATAGCTTGCTCAATCAGCGCCCAGCAGCCACCCACCCAATGGCTGTAGCAAGCATCAACAAGCTTGTTTGTGCGACCGGCAAATCCACCTTCGGGATGTGCTTGGATGCCTGTGAGCCAGCGGAGCAGCGAATCGACATTGAGATATTTCGGTATGCTCTTGTGTGGAGCATCAATAATACTCAAGCAGGCAAGTGCGCAGAAAGCGTATGCGCCATGCGCCTCGTTCGTCGGTGCGCCAGCAATACCTCCTTCATACGTCTGGCACTTTCCAACCCATTCGCCAAGTCCGTCCAAGAAAGTGGTAAGGCCTGCTTCTCTCGCCGGCGCATCAGGTGGTAATTCAAGTGGCAGGTTCAACAAAGTGATGGCAGTCATGGCGCAGTAAGCGCCTCGTATGTCTTCCTCAGCACCGAGCGCCATTCGAAAGCCTCCATCTGCTTGCTTGACTTGTCCAAAGAAATGCCACATCGCTTTCCGATCCACCACTTCAAGACCTCCAACAGTCGCAAGCGCGAGCAATGTAGCATATGTCCCTGCAGCATGACTGTACTGCCCATGACCACCACCAAAGCCACCAGCCGGATTCTGCAGCGGTCGCACAGTCTCCATGAGATCTTGCTTTCGAGAAGTGACGTCTTTACCCAAAAATGATAATCCACCCATCGTCCAATAGAACATCCAAGGTCTGCTAGCGTCCATAGCTGCAAATGGTGCGGGCAGTTCACCCGTGAACTGTTCCAAGAATGAAGCATGCTTTTCCCGATTAAGATGAGGTATTCCGTAGCTATTGAGCGGCAGGCCAAGAGACTCTTCTCCGCGTAACAGAGGAAGACATTCTTTGGTAGTCTTTTCTTGTGCTTCTGAAGTTTGCGTTTCGAGTTCGTCGTGGAAGAGGTTGAATGTGCCGTCCTGAATCCACGGAGGCAAGTTCTGCAATTTCTTCAAAACTGGTTTGCCCGGAAAAGGTGGTCCATCCTTCCATTCGTCATCGTCGACAACATCTTCATAATCCTCATCGTTGTCGTCAGACGGTAGTTCTTCGATGCGACTTTCTCTAAGCGTCTCGTCCAGTGTGTCTTCTGTTTCCGATGCCCTAGAGTCGGCCATTTTGTCTTGCCGCAAAAAAATTCTTGCTCGCAGCGAAGTTGTAAGTAAGCTGTGGTGTAAAGTGATGTCCTCTTGGACAAAGATGCTGCTGCCAAACGCCGAATTGTTTTCCAGAAACGAGCTTCTTAGTATTGTTCCAAAGGCATGTTGTGGATGTAGTAAGAAATGCGGGCTAGCAAACGCGGACGAACACGCCCTTTGTCTTACTGATGATGAAAGGCGATCTGCTCTGCTCGATCAACGAGGCACTTCTACACTTGGTGTGCTGTATGAGCAGTTGCTGCCAGATGGAGAAATGGTGTAACAGTATGCAGTCATGCAGCAGATGCCCGCGAAGCTTGAAGCTTTTGGCGAATATGGCGAGAAGTTCTGTCAACTGACATGACCTTTGGCATCGAGGATGGCGACTTTGCGAATTTATACCTAGGTAGTTTCCTACCTAAACCTTTATAAGATAACCTACTGCTAGCCCTTTCAATTTCTTACGCGACTACGTTCTCTACTCTACCTACCTACTAGAATGTTTAATTACTAGTCTATAGGATTATAGTAGTATTAGAAATATGTCCTCTATTATTTCGCGTAGTTTAGATAACATATTAGCTCTATATCCTCGTCGTCGCTCTACCTTCTCAACTATTACTTTTATCCTTCTACCTCTACTTTTGTCTTCCCTACTATTTTATTAAAGACGACTTCGACATCTTAACGCCTATAGCTCGAAATAGAATAATTATAGGCGAAGTCGGAAGCTCGTTACTTTAGGAATCGTTCTACCCTATAGATATCGTTCCTATCTCGCGAGATATCATACGTCGTCGCGCTCGATGGCAGTTTCGAGATTGCGGCTCTACGAAAGTTCCTAAGGTCTTCAGACTTCAGCCCTGGCAGTAGAACTACCTAGTTAGAGTCTAGAAGGCCAAGCCGCGTACCAGGTAGCTGAACGAGCTTAAATAGGCTTTACTAAAAAATAACATAACCAACTAACCAACTGGCCAGAGAGTTCCTCCAAGTCGCCCAGTTTGATCGTTGCTCGTTCAGCCACAATCATACCGTGAAGTGTCTCGTCATGCGCGATGCAATTGATTGAGGTTTCGCAAGAGCTTGCATTGCATTGTACGGAGTCGCGTACCTTAACGAGCCCGATGTGAGACCTCGACCCAGTATAATGGAAGGCAAGACATATACGGTGATTGCATCGGCCTTTCAACGACCGAGCTCCAAGCAAGAACAGGCTGATCTTTCTCGAGAAGCGTTTCATCAGGTGGGGGCACGTTAAATGGCCGGAAGACAGTTCGTATAGATCTCTTGCGATACTGACTGCCGAGAGGAAGGTTATATAAGATGCTGCCCATATAAGTATCTTGCCTACTGAACTAGTGAGTTTAGTTTGTTCTCATGTTTCCAGATATGTCTTCACTTCGCAACGCACTGTATACCCTCGCTGGGGCTGTATGTGTAGCCACTGCACAAAAGGTGTTCCTTGCCGGCGACAGCACAATGTCTGCCGCCGCCAACGCTGATGGGACAAAAGGCTGGGGAGTTTACTTGCCAAACTATATCAGTCTTGCGGTCGAAAATGATGCTGTCTCGGGCCGCTCTGCGCGAAGCTACACACGTGAAGGTCGATTTACTGCCATAGCAAACAATTTGCACTCTGGAGATTTTGTCGGTCAGTCCATGAATGCACCGCACGTGGGCTCAGCTCAATGTAATTGATTCGCGACGTTTGCTGACCTGCTCTTCTTCAGTGATCGAGTTTGGACACAATGATGCAGGAAGTCTTACGCCCACAGATAATGGCAGGACCGATTGCGATCCAGTCAACGGAAACTATGCCACTACATGTCAGACCACTTACAAGTAAGCTGTCGGCCTTACTTAGCATAGTCTCCGCAGAAGGCTGACCATTGCACAGCGGCGCATCAGAGACCGTTCTCACATACTACACCTACCTCGTCAATGCAGCTCAGCTTTTCAAGTCCAAGGGTGCGAATGTGATCATCAGCTCAGCCACACCAAACAATGTTTGGGAAACGGGCACCTACACTTACAGCGCGGACCGCTTCGTGACATACGCCAGGGATGCAGCAGCACATTCTGGCTCCACCTTTGTCGACCATGGGCTCTACACTGCTCAGCTCTACAAGAGTCTTGGTCGAGCTGCAGTCAGCGCCTTCTATCCCCATGACCACACGCATACCAGTCCTGAGGGAGCAAATACTGTGGCCAAGGCATTCGTACAGGCTGTCGAGGCCACAGGCAGCGGGCTGAAGCAATATATTAAGAGCACTTAGCCGTAGTAGAGTAGCAATATCGAACTTGTCGTGTTCATTGAACGTTCTCTTGCTCAAAAGGCCCTGGTGTCGGGATCGCATCGCTGCTTCCTGGACGTTGTTTGTTCTCAGCCTGGGAGCCATTGATTCCAGGCAGATAGTCATAACCGCCGTGGCAGACCAGACCATAAGCAAGCTTCGGTCTCTTGGCCACCAACTCATCGGAGTATGGCCGTTGTCCCACTCTTAGTCTTGGCCGCATTTTTGCAATGCTAGTTTTCGCGTTCTTCCTCGCTGTGCTAAGGTCTCTCCTCGTAGCTCGGACTTCTCGGATATTATCCACGCATACTTCAGCAGATCGTGTGGGATCTTCCAGCTTGTGTCCGTGCTTGCTTTCACTAGGAATGAGCAGAATTTTGCTTGGGATCTGTCGTCTAGGACTGGCTTCTTCGGTTACAGTAAGCCATCGATGAAACATCGGAATGATGCTAATGACGAGTGCTAGATGGGCAGACGTGTCGTTTCATCGACTGAGGAGTCTCCTGAAGGCGTGCGTCGCATGCACATGAGAGTCATCCATCGCTTGCAAGAACGTGGACGGCATCACGTCCATGAGGCATCGCACTGCTTCGAAAGCAGAGGTGACTCGCGATTTGCCTTGTTGTAGGGTAGTGACGCAACTTCTTCGCTGGTCACTTCCATATTACCGTAGATTGTGACCGCCCGAGCGCGTCTCGCATCCGGGCATTCCTTCTTGTACTGGGTGCAACGAGTCCATTCCTTGACATGGGTCGATAGTCCTTTTGGTCTCGTAGGTCCCGGCCATCTTGATCCGGTCGATGCATGCTATGCTTGGCGTGAGGGAGTATGAACCCGTGCAGCGCAAGCTGACGCTGCTCGCGAGCGATTGTCTCCAGGCGGAACACGAAGAAACATTGGCATTGGCCGATATGTGGTTGCTGGCAGCATCGACATGACCATAGCCACGCCTGTGCGCCTACTTGGAAGCATTTCGAGAATGGAAAATCGCCTGGGAGTCAATTGCCGTGCCTTGCGCAGTACACGACCTGCCTAAACGAGCCTTTGGCCATAGTTTCGTGCAACGCAGGCTAACGAGTTTGCATATACGTGTCGATGTGGGATGACTCTGGAGGGTGACTCGTTCTGCTATCCACTCGTCCGCGCGGCCGATTGGGCATCTTCTCTCTCAGTCAGGCAGATTTGAAGTCAAGATGTCATTATCAGAGAGTAAGTCGGTATGTTGGCCACCCCTGGCACAACTCAGTTGCATGATTACTTTGCCTACGAGAGTGCCAATCGGGACTTGGCTCGGAATTCTCAAGCGGTGTCTGTCCAAGGACAAGGAGTTGTGGTTGAAAGCAGCTGGCTAGCAGTCTTCTCGAAGAATATGCGTCGTCTACGAGAGCTCCAATCAGATTATCAGAGTGCTCCACAGACGGCCTGGGGTGTTTGGAGGGTCCTTTGGCGGCTTTCTTATTAATTATACGTTATACGACCTCACTGGTGTCGCTCTCCGTCAGAACCTATCGAACAATGGCTGCTGCGTCGTTGTCACCGCCTTTCATCGACGTACCCGGCATTGCTAACTTTCGTGACATCGGCGACCACGATGATGGAAAGATTCGCAAGGGTCTCGTTTACAGGTCTGCCGATCCGAGCAAGGCGACAGAGGAAGGCCTTCAAAAGATGAGCCGGGATTTAGGTAAGAGGTCTGTCCACCTACGGTAGCGCGTGAGCGCAAGTGGCCATCACATCCGCAGCTATTGTTGACACAGAGAAAGGAATCAAGTACATATTTGATCTTCGCTCGCAGCCAGAAATAAAACGCGATGGACCAGAAAGGGCAGGAGGCGAGCTCGAAGAAGACCCCTTCCACGCTCATGGCATGATCCGATCATGGGTCCCTGTTTTCGCAGAAGCAGATTACGGGCCGGAGCAGGTAGCCGTGAGATACAGGCATTATACCACGGGGTCAGAAGGCTTCGTGAAAGCGTACAATGACATCGCGCTCGCAGCAGCACCGCAAGCCTACGGCACCATCTTCCGACACCTATCCAAGCCAAACCCCGAGCCGTGCCTCATACATTGCACCGCTGGCAAGGATCGTACCGGCGTCATAGTGGCACTGTTGTCGCTGCTTGCAGGGAGAGAGAAAGAGGTGATTGCGGAAGAGTACAGCCTCACGGATAGTGGTTTAGAACACCTGAAACCGCTGTTCCAAGAACGCTTGCTGCAGAATCCGGCTCTACAAGGCAATACGGAAGGCGTGCTGAACATGATCAGTAGCAAGAAGGAGAATATGTTAGCGACTGTGGACATGCTCCAGAAGGATTTCAATGGGCCGGTCGAGTACATGAAACAGTACTGCAAGATGAGTGACGCAGAAATTGAGCAGCTCAGGAAGAATCTTACTCCAGCAGCATAGCCTGGGCAAGACTGCATGTTGGCATATTTATAGACACCAGACGGCGACAGACAATTTGGAGAGAGCCATGCAGCATCAACTTGGGAGCTGAGCCATGCATATCTATCGCCTTCCCTGCGGCATGTATCGCGCTACGATGTAGGTATGTCCGCTGTTGGATACCGCCTTTCCCATGCCAAATTGCCGGGTTCTATGCCACAGACACAGATCTGTAGGCGATTGAGCGTTGACATTCCGCGACTCAGGACGATCAACCTACCATCGGGTACCTGTTCGTTGCTCACGGCATCTTCGATACTCGGGTTGTGAGCAGAGACGGAGATATTGCTGCGCTTGCCCAGATGCACGAGATCCCGATCCGACGAGTCGTCCTGGGCCAACAAACGAGCCTTCTTCCGTGCTTTCGCGGCAAGATCATCATCCCAAACGGGCATCGAGCAGTCTGTAGAGCAGCGGGCGTCATTTTGAGCTTTGAGGGCTTTGCAGGTGTCGGTATCGCAGTCGCAGTCGCTGAGACGTGGAGCCTAGGCTCGACCCTTCTTCTGATTTTACTGTTGACTCGGTATACTAGGGTGGTCATTTGGTTGAAAGGTGAAGGGTAGGTTGATCGATCAATCTGTTCTTTGGGGCTTTCTAGGGGCTATGGCTGTAAGAGGAGCTCACGATATAGGTCATGAACTTTGCAAGATCATGGAGACATTCGGACCTTCCTTGCTGTGCTACGCGTGGTCGCTCCTGCTGTCGATCTTTCAGAAGCATTTGCTCAATCTGCATTTCCTGGGGTGAGACCACGCGTGTAAGGAAGTAAGATTCGTGTCTTGCACAGTCATTGCAAAGCATCACAGCAGTCAATGCCAAGGCGCCGGCGCCCTTCCTCCGAGGTAACGACTTCTATTCTTCGCAGCTGAGATGATAAAGGTCAGACAACACACTCACACTCCCTCATCCGCAATGTAATAATATTTCGGCAGGTCTGGCCCCCAATAATCAAGCGCGCCAAGTGTGTACACTGTCTTTGATGGAGCTGTTCGCGGTGGCGCTCCTTAGCGGCAGCAATGTGGTGGGACCATCCTTGACCTTGAAAGACTGATATCAGTCGATCCAATGCTGTAGGATTTCTAAGCGAGCACGTACAGCCTTGCTGCATACAACCGGTGTAGGCGCCTTCCTTCGACGAACCTGGACGATTTGCGTGTCCGTCGTCGATCTGGGCCGCCCTCCAGTGCTTGTGTGACCGCACTTGGCACCATCTCGTCGCCCAGAGCCTTGCGAGCCACGTATACGGGCACCTCTCAAACACTTGAGAGCTTGTTCATCCTCACAATTCCTTCTACCTACATAATCGCATGTCGTTTGAAACAACTTCGATCTGCGAACAGCCGCCCAACAGCTTGGGTCGCATACGGATGGCCGCATGAGTACGAATGATCTGCGAATCTTGTACCTGGACACGAGGTACTAGCAAACAAAATGTCCGAACAACGTGGACTTCTGAACGACGGCTCGCCTCTGCCTGCGTACACTGCTACTCCTTCATTTGCGACGCGACACCGTCCTGGATATCAGCGAGTGGCTTCAGTATCTTTCAACGACACTCCAGACACGAGAGACATCACGGATCCTACAGACGAGATCGAGCCAGCACCATCTGGTGCTGGTCATAACCATGGCTTAGGCATATCTTCTGGATCCGCAGCCGCGCCCGCGACCCCATCTAGGCCAGGTCAATCATCATTGCAAAGAGACTCTACCAGCAATCTCAAGTCGACGCCCGAGCATGGTACACCAGTTCACTCTCCGCCATCTACTGGGGCGCTGACAGGAAGCACAAGATTTGACGAGACATTCGACACAGCCTACAACCCAAGCCGCTTGTACAAGGAATCTCGGACCTCTCTGAATTCTGCGAACAATGCGCCTTCAGTGTATGCGAAATCCGACGCTGGCCTGCTATCTGTGCGCTCTCGATATGACGAGTTTGCTCCTCAACACAATTGTCAAAGCACTCGCAAGGTCAAGCATGGTCGCTTTGCCAGTTGGCTCTCCATCGGCATACTTTTCCTTGCCGTTTTTGCGACAGTCTTTTCTGCCGCATTCTTGATCATCGCCATCAAGGGTCCAAAATACGGGCGTGCAATTCGGAATGGAGGACCACTTTCTCCATCATCGGCCGCCTTTCTCACTTCACTGTTTGCGAAGATGATTGAACTTGCCTACGTCACAGTGGTGGTCGCTTTCGTCGGTCAGGCACTTGCCCGGAGAGCTTTCAAATTGGAGCGCGCCAGAGGTGTGACATTGGCTGAGCTTAATATGCGGTCGTGGATCATGCAGCCTGGCGTAATGATCACACAATGGGAGAGCGTGCGTTACGCGGGCATCTCCATACTTGGATTGATATCCTTTCTCGCGGCTCTGATGGCCATGTGAGTTCGCATCTCTGACTCGAAAGACCATGGCTAATTCTATAAGCTTGTATACATCCGCGGCTACTGCACTCGTGCAGCCTCAGCTTGTAATTCCCAATTTCGAGCATAAAGTCATGAGCGGACTGGTCAAGTCACAATTTGCGAATCCGCAATACATTGGCAAGAACTGCCAAACTCCAGTCACTGATGCACTGGATCGGACCTACGTTGATACGACGTGTTTGCAGATTGAGCACTCTGCAATGGCATTCGTCAACTATCGCACTTTCCTGGCGAATTGGGACGATGCCGCGCAGGTGTATGGCAACAGCAGCAATGACCTGGCAAAGAGACCTAAAGGCTATGCATTGTTCAACGACAATACGACAATCATCGCTCCATGGGTCGAGCGAACTTCGCCATCCCATCCGCAGCCAAACCCGGGCTATCTCGTCAACAACATCACCATGGCCATGCCTCACGTAGGAGTCGTTCAAGCAGCGATGGATCCTATCAATGATCTGGTACAACCCTGGGAGGTCGAAGGTGCCTCATACAACATTCGAGCTTCAGTACCCTCTCCAGTCGTGAATGTCCTCTGCGCCACATTGACCGAAACTCAGCTCGAGCCCTTCATTTATCAAAAATGGAACCAGCCTGGGTGCAACACCAGCACTTGGATTGATTGGCCCGCATGTTTGACATATCCTAACGGAACATATCCATACTTGAATAATGCGGATCAGGGTCTGTATGATGTGTTCAGATGGGGTGAGAAGTACGGCAGTGCCAGGTATCCACCAGTCTTCGCAAGACTCCCCAAAGACTTCAACACTGTCGTGAATGACACCAAAGGCATGCGGTGGGGCGCCACATCCATATATCTCCTGGGTAAGAGCGATACATACGGTCCCGTCGCAGGCAATTATTCTCTCTGTGAGATTAAAGCCGGGCAAACTCCCAACTGCTATACGACTTACAACGCGACTGGCAGTGGCGGAGAGATGGAGGCTGTGTGCGAGTCCGACCACATACTGCAGTATAACAATAGCGAGCCGCTGGCACTTAGCGGTAATGCAACGTTGAGCAAAGACTGGGTCAACATTGGCAGTGAATGGTCAAGAGGTATGTATCGCTCTTGAAGACTTGCTACGAAAAGCCAGCGGTTGACATACTCCACAGCTCTTTCCCTCAATGCCGGCCAATTCGACGGCAACGCGTCAAATGCGCGACTATTGACACAATTCATCCTCTCCAGCGAAAATACCGGCAACCTCAGCGCCGGCCTACCTTCCACAGCAGAGGCTCTCGCCGTGCTCGCAGGCAACACGTTGATGCAAGCCTCGCAAGACGCCCCCTTTGTGATGTTCTGGAACTACACGAATCCCACCATCGATGGCTCGTACCAACAATTCAACGCTTCGGTCAGAGTCCAGCAATACGCCAGCGGCGGTAACCAAGACTACCAGAAGCCCTTCTACCTGGTCCTCATCATCGTCTTTCTCATGAACCTCTTCATTCTCGGATACTTTGCTCTACATCGGGACTGGTACACGGATTTCAGCGATCCGATCCATCTTGTCAGTCTACCTCTCGTGCATTTGATGTCTTATGTACTTGCCTACTGACTGACCATGTGTAGTTCTCTTTGGCGGTCAACTCTCCCCCTTCAGAAGCCTTGGCCGGTTCGTGTGGCTGTGGTCCTAGCGGCGAGCAGTACAAGGTTAGTTGGAAATTGCATAAAGATGGCGAACACTTTTACATGGAGGGCCAGGAGAAGGCGCGGGAAGAGACGGTGATGAATGTGGAAAGTCCGCGCTTGAGTCGAAGGAGATTCACGCAGACTTTCGAGATGGTGGGGAGCCCGGTGAATGCTTTGAAGAGGTTTAGCCAGCATCTTTGATGAGAATATGAGGGATCTTATCGTAGATGAATGGTAAGACTTGTGGTTAATTTTGAAACTCTCATGTGACCTCTTTTTTTTTGTTTTCCATCTTTCTCAAAATCTGGATGGAAGAAAGTCGTCATGTGTTCCCTCCCCGCCGCCCTGCTGGCAATTGTGAAACTCGTGCTTCAAGTTTTTTTGTTCCTTCTTTTCTCACATTTAGCCGGTCATGTCATGTGTCGCGGGCCGTTGCTGAGTGAAAGGGCGCGCTCCGCGCTGTCTCCTGCCATCATCATTCATGTGTGGCTGCCTAACCTTTCCCACGCTATGCCGGCAATGAAGCAGACCGACAGACGTCCCAAGCCGAACCATATTAAGAATTTCTGGGATATATCAAAAGGGCGAAAGACAGGGTTGTTTCCATGGTCTTGTTCGGCCGCCTTTTTTTTTCTTTGCTACATATTGCTTGCTGGGAATATCCTTCTCTATACGTCATGTTCTGGTTGGTCGGGGCTGGAGGCGGAAAGAGGATGGCTGGGAGTGTGCTGTAATAATATTCTAATGTAGAATTTGAGAGATGGCGGTTGTCTCTCGTCATCATCATCAAGGAATCCAATTAGTTAGAATAACTATTGCCAAGGTTCGTGCTGCAGTGTGTGCGCCTTCTTCCGATAATAATCTAGAAGTGTCTGAAATTTTTTTGTGCTTTGGGCTCCAACTTGAATTTGATCGGTGGCCCGGTGGCAATATTCTAATGCAAATTTCTCGGACGGCGAGGGCAATGTTGCTCCACCACCGGCACGTGTTGAAGTATGTACACGATCAGTGATCAAGGACGGAAGATGAGAGGGTGCAAATGACATCATCTGGCAGGGGCATCTGCAAAGCCTCGCCTCGCAGCCAGTGTTCAGCATTACATACCTATTGACTCTGCTGCACCAGCGACATTGGAATTTGGGGGACCTCAGATCATCTCACATCGTCAACGCGCACAGCACAGCCTGAGGAGGTGCGAGTAGGCAGAGAGCACAGTCAGAAGCGATCGCGTGGTCGTCTGCATTACGTAGAGCTGCTGAAGCGAGGCCGATAGTGGTGTATACAGTATGCGCCAAGCCAGTGTGTAGGAGCATACTTCTACAACACCGGACTTTGCTCAGCCTGACTTCCATACTACATATCCGCACATCCACCATACTCCATACGAAGACGCTGCAGGACAGTTGCATATATCTCGCCTCGATCTCATCGGCACCCTGTCAGGAATGTGTACAGGGTAGATGCCAGAGGCAGAACGACCAACTTGCACCGTCAGGCCGCGAAGCTGAAACTCTAGGTAAGCTCCACTCTCTACAACCAAAATGGCCGTTGGGCAGGAAGGGAATTCCCTGCGAAATCGTCGTCGAGCCGCCGCTGTGCTGGCCATGCTGCCGACCGCACATCTGCCAGTGCCAGTGCCAGTGCCAGAGCGTCGTGATCACTGTAGAACTATTCTCTACCATCAACGACCTGTGCACGGCAATCTTCCTGCGAACCCAACGTTGCACGGCATCGCCCACCTGCAGACCGCGCCACGCAAAGAAACATGCGCTGACCACACTCGCCATGGAGCAGACCAAGACCTCCTCATATACCGGCACCCGCGCCAGCCTCAAGCGACCGCGTCCGCGTCCGCGCCCGCTTTCCTCCACCTCTCTGCCCTCCTCGTCCATCCACCTGCCTCGAGTCAAGCCCATCGCCGAACTCACCATGTCCTACAACCACAGGCCTCTGTCGCCGGGTGGCAGGCGTCTGCAGAATCCCGCCCGCCTGTCCGATAACACCTTGAACGACTCGTCTTCCTACTACGCCCAGCGACACAACCCCTATGCCTCGCCCAGAAGCAGCACCAGCGGCGTCATCCCTATTTCGACGCAGACATTCATTAATGTCCCTCCACCGCAGAATCCACGACCGCTACAGCAATACGACTCCTACTCTGGCAGACCACGCCGCTCGTCCCTCGTCGATACCTCACGAGCCTCTGCCAGTGCCAGCACCACCACCACCACCACTCAGCTGCCCTCTCGCACCAGACCCACAATCATTCAGCAGGACATTGCTCGTCCCGCCAGCCCCACCAAGATCACCTCACGCGAAACAACCAAGGACTACTATGTCACACCAGCATCGTCACAGGAGCCTCGCACTACCACCACCACCCACAAGAAACTCTACAGCGTTGACGGAGACGGCAGTGCTCAGCTCGTGGCTGACGTCAACATCCCTGTTGAGGCTGGAGGAAACCGACATCACAAACGAAGAGACAGCGTCGAGCGAGGAGGGTACAGGTCGGTAGGAGTCGAGCAGCAGCGGGATCGTGGAAGAGTGGGCCGGAGCTACCATACGAACGGCACCCATAACCGGCCACGAGATAAGAGCATTGACGATGAGGATGCATATTCGTACACCGATGCTGCAGGCATGTACCGCGACACCGAGCCAAGATGGAGAGATGTCCGGCCAAGACGAGGCAGTGTCGACCGGGGAGGTGCCACAAGCCGCGAGCGTACTGTCAGCGTTCTTGACCCAACTTTCGGACAACGGCAACCTGCCAAGGATGCCGGCCCTCCGCCAAGCACTCGAGGCTGGGACAGAGTAAACGACCATCTGGGAAGGACAAGTAGCGTGAGAGAACAGCCTCGTGTTGCGCAATCACCCACCCGTGGCCGAGCCTACACCGAGTACAATGACCCCAGAGACTCGTACTACGTCCCGCCAAGAACCAATTCCTCGGACCGAAGGACCACCGTTCATCAGCCTTATGACGCATATGAGTACGATCGGGAGCCAAGACGCGAGCGTCGTCATAGCATCACTCGTGACGGCAACCGGGTAGACAGGAGTGTGGAACGACGAGGCTTTGGAATTGCCGGGCCAGCTGCAGCCGTCGCTGGTATTGCGGCGGCAGGAGCTTACCGCGAAGGAAGTCAAACTAGAGCTGCACGAGGCGATGGTCGAGGAAGTGATGACAGCTTCGAACGACAGCAATACAGGGACTCTGGCTATGCACCTTCGGAACCACATCGGCGAGACACCGCTCTCGAGTTGCATCAACATGACTATCAACGATTAGAGCAGGAGAAGAGAGATCGCGAATATGCCCAAAGAATCCAAGCTGAAGAACGTGATCGTCAACGTGAGCGAGAGCTGCGTGATGCCCAGCCGAGGCGAGACGATCGTGGCTATGACCGAGACTATGACAGGGAACGGGATCGCCCTCGAGATCGGGAATATGAACGCGAGAGAGAGCGCGTCCGACCAATGGAGCCAGCATCTGAACGCGACAGGGATCGAGACCGCGACCGCGACCGCGACCGTGAGCGGCACCACGAACGCAGAGGCACCGATCGTGGCGAGCATGGTCGTAAAGAGAACAGCCCTCGTCAAAGCGGTGAGGATCTCAAGTCAAAGACCGGACTTTCTCAGGCAGCCACAGGAGGTCTAGCCGGCGCTGCTGCTGCATTTGGTCTCACCGGTCTGCTCAACAAAGTCTCTGATAAGCGCGACAAGGACAAGGAGCGCGACGACGAAAAGGATAGAGAGCGAGAACGTGAACGTGAACGTGACCGCGAACGCGAACGCCATGAGCGTCGTCGTGATGAAGAACGCGAGCGTGACCGCGAGAGGAGGCCTGCCAGCGATGAGCCGCCTTATGAACGACAACAAGACCGTGACCGCGAAAAGCAACGAGAACAAGACAGAGGCCTGGGCTTTGCGTTTGAAGCTCCACCTGATCCGCCAAAAAGCGCACCTCCTATGGACGTTCGACCACCCACAAATCCAGAATGGCAGCAAGAGCGCACTCAACCGCCTCGGACAGAAGAGCGTGTGCCAGATCGCTCATACGATAGAGCATCTGACCGTCCTTCCGAGCGACCTGTCGAAAGAGCCCCAGAGCATGTCCCAGAACCTTACCAGGATCGTCAAGTTCCAAATGGCAATCAAGAGCGGCCTGCTCCACGCGAGTCAGAGCGTGAAACACAGTATGACAGCCAGTCAACAGCTCAGATGCCCGCCCTCCCTGTTGACCCCGATGAGGACTATCGCCGCCGAATGGAGCAGATCCAGCGCGAACTAGGACGCACGGGAGAATCGTCGCAGAACTCGGACTCGGACCCTGATCGTGAACGTCGCCGGAGAGAGCGTGAGCAACGTCGACGTGAGCAGCGAGAAAGCCGTGGTGGTGGTACTGCACCAGCTCAGATGCCTGCCATGCCAGGATCATTCTCTGATGACATGTCCTCCACCGTTACTGGCACTACAGCATCTGAGAGTACTGTCGTAGGCGGTGACCGTGATCTGCGCAGGAAGCCAAGCATTCTCGACGGCCCCATGACGAACGAGTCCGCGCAGATTATTGATAACAGCATGAGCGACAAGCGCGAGAATCGTGTTCGCATCGTCGATCCACCTACTGCAGAAGAGGAAGAAAGAAGGCCCAAGGGCATCTTGAAGAAGCCAACCGAGAAGTTCCCTGAACACCCTGATGCTATCCGCGAAGGTGTTGCACCGCTTAAGGATGTGAGTTTGTCGCCGGGGCTTTCGCCCATCAATCATACTGATAATCAACACAGGCAACGAAGAAGGGCATTCCGCCAGGCGCACGCTGGACCAAGATTGACCGCCGCTTGGTCAACCCTGAAGCCCTAGAAGCATCTCATGAACGTTTCGAAGAGCGCCTTGACTGCGTTATCGTGCTGCGTGTCTTGACGAAGGAGGAAATTCAGAAGCTCGCTGACAAGACGCGAGAAATAAGAGGTAAATACCCCCATTCTCCTTTTGCAATTTGTTCTCTCTTCCCGCAGTCATCATACGGAGCCAGTCCAGACCAATCCTGTATGGATGGGGGCATCATGGACTGATCATGCCCAAAAGGCAGCAAGATCATCAACAATGCACCTGATCCAGGGTCGGAGCGGAAAGCCATCACAGCCAAAGGGTCTCCCGAAAGATCTACAGCTGGCCGCTCAACCACCGCAAGCTCAGCGATAGTCACCACAACTCATCCACGATGAGCGCATTGACACCAGCGCAAAGCCCAGCCTAGAAGAGGCGCGCTTGGATCAAGAGCAGTGGAGGGCTTGAGGGCATGGTGTCCGCGCCAGGCGTCACCACCGCGCTTGGGCGTTGATTGACGCAACGCGTGGTTTAGACAATGTTACGGTGCAGTCACTGACGCAATCTGCTCAATCAACAGACAAGCGATACGACGAAGATCGGAAAGCTAAACGAAGCACTCGCAATCGCGACCGATGGGAGCGAGACGAATACGAATACAGCGATAGCGAGGACGAGTTCAAGTCCAGACCACCCAAACTGCTTGAAGCACCATCGACTGCTGGCGCCAATCAAGCAGATTTTATCCGAGAGAACGAGCGAAGACATGGCGAAAGGGAAGCCATGCCGTACAACATGTCAGGTGGCCTCGGGGTCAGAGATGATCGTAGCAGAGAAGAATCACGATCGAGATACTAAAGGAAGCATCAAGGACTGTTCGCTACAGCCATGGCGTTTGGGTGAATTAAACTTCTGCCATACACAAGCCGAGCTGCCATCCGGTTCTGGCGATGAGGGTTTCGATTTGAGCGAGCAAGAACTTTCCAATTATTGATACCAATCTGTTTATTTCTCGATACCTTTTTTTGTTTTCAGCATAAGTCACATGATGATAATTTCATGCGAAGCTATCACGCAAACTTTATGCATTCGAGCCCAAGTTTTGCGGCGGACCTTGCTGCTGCAAGTGTTGGCGCCCTGTCATCAAGGTACATAGATCTCCTTGCTGGCTAGAATACTGCCGACAAGATGATGGAAGGATTACATCTGGTGACACGTGTCTACAGGAAACGTGAGAAATGTTGTATGCTTGCTAATACTTAATGATGCATTGCAGTTTTTTCGGTCACGATGGACGGGATCTCATTAGACAGACAGACATACTTCCCTGCTAATATTCTAATCATATTGCCGAGATGTTATGGAGGTTACATGTATGTTGCATTCGTCGATCGATCTACGGTGTCTTTACACCTCGGAGGGCGCTAGAACTATAGGCAAAAGGCCGATTTCAATTGGCAGAGATCCTTATCCTTATCATACTTATGGTACTAGCCAGAATTTTGGGGAGAAATCGATAGAACTATGATAGTTCTAGCCTTCCGAGGTGTGAAGACGCTGTATGTATGTATGTAGCTTTCTTCTTGGTCCTGTAGATTTTAGGCGGTGCAATATGGAGAGAGGTCCCACTGTGAGATTTTCCGTCTTTTGTGGCTGAGGGTGGCACAGTAGAATAGAAGTTACATCCATGTTGTTGTTGTTGAGAGGCAAATTCTGCTTTGGTTCTGGAGTTGATGAGGTGTCGCTGGCCTCCCTGACTTTTGATATTGAGACTATATAAGTTGTGATGGAGAAAGGCGAGTTAAGATTGAGAATCGCTTCCGTTGGCAGTTCTACAGGTGGATGAAAGATAATATTCCGAAAAGATGTTGGTGTTCGTGCGAGTATTTATTATTAGCAGGCGGGCGAGATGGAATTATTTAAGCTCTTTTCGATCTCTCATGTATGATGATGACTCTTTCACGATGGAAATCCGAAAATTAAAAGTGTATGATATGAAGAATTTATAGTGTTGTCGAATAGAAAAAAAAATTCTTTTTGTGTTTACGTGAAGTTCGAAGATTGTCATGATGTCTCTACATTTATAGGATGTCAACGATTATGTTGTCGAAAGAATGAATCTTGAGGACTACATTACCATACCTTATTCTTGATCAAGAGGAATAAGAAGAAGTATGATTACTTAAAAGGGGCCGAGTTAGGTAGTACGTGAATCTCCCCTTCTGTGTATAAGGCTAGCTATGCACGCATGGTGAATATTACTATTCTAGCCATTCAGATATCGAGAAGTCTAAGATATCGAGTATACGACGATGGTAGTAGGTCGATGCTATCTATGATGAATCAGTTAGCACAATAAGCAACTTCCTCGAACTCTTCTACCGCTATACACACTTTCAAAATCATCCTATTATTAATCAAAAGGCTTTTAAAAAAAAAAATCTCGATCTCGTTCCTAGCTAGAATTCACATCAGTTACACCCGAATGAGCCATAGTACGGAACGTAGTATTTCGCTCCTACATCTCCCATACCTTATACTAAACTCTTCGTTGTATCAAGATCCCCCCTTTTCTCCCTACCCGCCATCTTCTCCCTCGTCTTTGGCCTCACCCTCGGCTCCATAATCTAAAGCGTAGGCTACATAGGTAGAAACCTCTCATGTACAGACCGGAACCCCTGGAACATAACGGGCTTAACGATCCAAATCGCTTCTCTGATTAATCAGAAGACTAGCGTTTTATATCTGCGAGGATTTATCTTACGCTGAAACTTTTTTTGTGGAGTTTTGGGTACTAAAAGCGAAGAATTATACTTGGGGTTTCATGACTGTGGATATTGTGAGCATTTGCTGCGAGTGGTGCGATTGCGGCGTCGGGGCAGGATACGAGTACGTGGCAATTGGGGTAGGGTAGCGGGGATTGTTTGTTTAGCAGGTTGTGAGCAGATTGGAATTAAGAAGGAGAAGAAGTTTCGGGCTTTTTTTTTTAAATTGGGTTTGGATCTCGGATTCCGGAATTGGCTTCGGGGTGGAGGAGCGAGGTGATAAGAACTGAGGTGGATCTTTCGTGGGTTTGGATTCTGGGACGACTGCTATTGTTGCGGTTGTTGTGCTGACGTTCTTGCATCTCAGATTCTGCTTTCCTCAGATTGGCGAAGAGACAGCAGAACCAGGTAGGGTTGAGGTTGAGAAGTCGCTCGATAAGTCGAAATCTACCTATGAAGATGAGGGCGCTCCAAGGGGAAGGAGGCCTGTGTCAGTATACAAATAGCGACTGAGGCTTTTAGGAGTGAGAATGATGCTTAGTAAGAATATTATTCGTCGATTGCGATGGCAATATGTTTTCAGTGACAGCAGAGCCTTTCAACTTCGAGACCGGCAAGTATGAATGCACTGCTGCCGATCAGAGCATTCAGTGCCGTTGGCCTGGTGACATAGTACTGAGCAATAGGTCAGTATATCGGCCTTGATACGAGTTCTTAACCACGACTTACCGGATAGTCAACATTACCACTCAGCGTACACACAACGCTTGTGCCATTATAGCTCAGAGTGCCGTTACTGTTTTCAATCAAGAATCTCTGCCGAGCACTTTGAAACATGCCAACGCCAGTGGTCTGCGCTCGCAGCTTCAGCTCGTCGTCATATAGCAAGCCCAGCCTGGCTCCTTTCAGAAGAGAGTATGCAGTCATGGCCGTAGCACTGGCTTCGATGAAGTTCTTGGTCCCATTGAAAGTGGCTCCGGGCCGGTCAACGACTTGCCAGACGCCGTAGCTGCCCTCGATCTGCAGGCTGCGATCTGACGCTATAAGCTGCGCACGAATAATATCGTTGAACAGTGTTCTAATATGCTTCACCGTTGCACTGCTGCTGTGGTGTAGAAGGAACTCGAGGCTATTGACGACGCCGAGTGTGTACCATGCCAGTGCGCGACCCCAAACGACTGGACTAGCACCGGTCACTGGATCAGCCCACAGATGGTCTTTACTGGCATCGTAACCATGAACCAGAAGCCCGTCCTCGCGTTTCGTGATATTGTGGAGTATTTGTAGCTGATCGAGTGTGCCGCTCGCGGACAGTAGCTCGGCATTGGAAGTTGTGTTCGTTGTTTGGGACAAAATAGCGAAAGGCGCATAAGAGAACATGCCATCAAGATAGCTCAGATTGTGGTATGCCGAGATATTGTTGACATTGTTGTAATACCAGAGGCCGCCATTGGCATTCCGGGGCTGACTCAACACGGAGTCTTGTAGGGCATCGATGGCCGGGACATAGGACTCATCCTTGAATTGCTGATAGTGTAGGATCATCGCAGTACCGATACTCAGGCGATCAAGAGGATATTCGGTATCTCGTGTCGCGTTGGAAAGGTTATCAACAGCGCTCAAAGTGCTCGTCTCCAGCAACTTGGACCACTTTTGTTGCTGAGCGGTGTCGTTGGAGAGCGCAATGCTTTCTCGGAGTGCCTGCTGGAAGATGCCGAGCTCAATCAAACCAAGTGAGCCATTTCCAGCTTCAAGACCTTGACCGCGACCGATATTACTCTCAAGCATTTTGAATGCCAACCCGGCCGTGTTTGGAGGACATTCTAGTCGCTGGGAGTGACAGGTCACCAGTAAGCAGAACAGCGTGAGGCCGAGCAGCAATCCGGCACCAGAGAGAGCCATGGTGAACACACATTTGAATCGTGGAGGAGGCAAAGACTTCACCATCAATAATTACTTTGTGTTAAGCTGAATTACCTTAGTTTCACCGATGGTCCGTCTTATCCGCGACCTCACTCCTTCGATTAGTCGATACGATATCCTTGCAGTTGCGCAGGGCGCCTTGCAAACCCGCGAAAGCACTTTACTACTGCTTCAGTGATTGCAAATAATGAGCTATCAATGCATGATGAAAACGTGGATTTAGGCGTGCGCATAGAAGCCATGAAATGTTCGTTTTGGATAGTGATACCTTTGCTGATAGATAGGCTTCTGTCACCTCATCTCCCACTGCTCCAACCATATTTGCTGCTACCTTCGCCTCTCGCGCGCCTGCCCTCCGCCCATTTATCTTCCATCGCGTCCTCTTGCGTGCGGGCGTTGTTGACAAGCTGTTGCAGACTGTGCTTGCCAGGTGCAATAGCCTTGACAGCTCTGTGTTCAATGACTTCTCCAGCTGCTCGGAGCTCCTCATTTTTGCGATATTCGGCATCCAGGTTGAAGTGTGTGACGTTGGCACCTTTCCCTTGTCTCCCAAATAGCTGCCTTCTTTGAGCTGTCGTGAGATTCATGTCTGCCGCCACGGCTTCAAGAGAGTTAGGGTCTACTGGTGTTGAGTATTGTCCTGGCGCAGGAGGCTCTGCCTCTTGTGTCGTTGAAACCGTACTTCGATCGATCGTGATGGGCTCGTACTCCCCAGAAGGCGAACCTGCCAGAACTGTATCTTCTTCCTGAGTCACCGAGAACAATGATTTCGTAGGCTTTGGTTTCGGAGCCTCTGGCTCCTTCGCTACCGGTTGTGATGTGGCTGGTTTCTCTTTGCTCTTGCCATTCGTCACAATGCTCGTATCCTCTGGCAAGGGAATTTTTGCTATAGGCTTCTTTTTCTTCTTGCCAGAAACGCTGAGAGGCAGAAATCTCGTGGCTTTCCCAACCAACTTTGGCTCTTGTGCGGGCTCGAGACTCTTTGTGTCTTTCTCTTCTGATGCTCCATTGAAGGTCGGCGCTACGTATTCTTCCTGATCTGTCGCTTGTGGCAGTGGATTTCGACTGAAGGCAGCTTCGCTGCTGGTCTTTAGACTGACCCCGGCTTTGGGAGCGTTTTGCGCCGGGCGCTTGGGTGCTGGCAATAGTGCATTGAACCCACTAAAAGCACCTCCTGTCCGCGCCCTTTTCGTCGGGGGCTCAGCTGCCACGTCTCCGTCATGCGATGGCTCTGCCTTGAGGCTGGGCAGACTGACTTGGATCTTTCCTGGTGCTGCTTTCTGAAAGACTGGTTTCGCGGCTGGTGTTGGCACTGCTGGCTTGGCTACTTGAGTCGGTGCACTTTCGCCGTCGCTTTCGCTGTCTGAATAGTCCACGAGACCCATAGCGATATGTCTTGTTAAGTGTGACTGGTTATTTGTTTGCAGAAAGCTGCTCGAGATTGACGTAGATCAATGTGTGCATGACTCGCGCCCAGATGCACCCCACCCCACCCCACAGCCACGCGACTGACAGGCCCCTGCATTTGCTGGCTTCCGATATTGATATCCAACTTGCACACTGCCTGTGAACAATCATAATACCAGCTGGTCTGGTCCGGTCCGGTCTAAGCACAGTTTATCACGACTCCTATCACGCGATCATGTCTCTCCTAATGAATGAGGAGTTCTCCATTTATCAGCTACGATTGGGATACCTGAACCAGATCCACGACGGCGTAGGCGAACGACTGATCAACTTGAACCCATCGGTGCTCAATAACCCAGCATTCCGCACAGCAGGATGGATGCCGGACACGGCAGCTATAAAGCGTTGCTACTCTCCGCCCATCCCAACCGGCACGTCTGCTGAAATCAGTAGCGAATACTTCCAAAGGCCTCGCCGCCCGGTAGGCAGTGCTCCGGAAGACGATGAGGGAGCGGAGGGTGGCGGTATGGTGACAGGCCAAGGCAGCGAAGATACCATTGGCGCTTTGCATGCGAACGAGCGGAAACGTGAGAAGAGACGGCGGAGAGCACAACTGGAAGACGATGACAGTTCGGACTTGAGCGATGACAGCGACGAGGATGAGCTAGCGCGGGGTCCAGCACAGAGTATCAAATTTGCCAAAATGCCGATACGAAGTAGAGCGAAATCTTCACCTCCAACGCAGGCAAGCACGCTCAAGGCTACTGCCGACTTCGAGGGAGATGGCCCTTCATTAATGGTGACGAGTCCTTCACGGCCACCGGATTCAAATTTGACAAGACTACGCAGTGGTAGCATGGGTCAGGTCGAGGCAGTGAAACAGAGAGCGAGAAGAGATACCACTACAAGCTCAGATATGTCTAGCGACCAGGAAGCGCCAGGCAGATTCAAAAGAAAATTGCCCGGGCGGCCTGGCAAAGGTCCCAGTGTGCTGGCATTGGAAGACGATATTGAGGAAGAGCCAAATTCGGACGACGATGAAGACGATGATATCGACTTTGGAGAGGCCTCAGATCTAAGCGATGAGTTCGAAGGCACTGCAGATTCACCATCAATGCTTGGGCTACCCAGAGCCAGCGATGATCTCTCAACTTCACCGATCAGACCGCCTCCAGACATTGTTCCAGCAGTCAGCGCAAACCCAAGCGGGTCGCCCAAGAAGGCTCCCAAAGACACTTTGCCCAAACTTCCGAAGCTGCCTCCTGGTCAACGACCTCTCAGCATGGCACAGCCTGTCTCGATGATAAGCAAAATGCTGAAGGGTGACTCTATGGCCGCAAATGACAAGCCATTCCAGCGCTATGCTGAGTTGACAGGCAAGGAGGAGGCCAGCCCATTATGGATCAAGATTTACGCGCCGTTCTCGGAGAAGCCCAGCAAGCCTATCGAGGTACCTTTACGAAGAACCAAAGACGAAAGGCCGGTGACTGTGGCTGAATTGATAGGCTTGTCGTTGTGGCGCTATGTTGAAGAAGGCTGCAAACCTGATCTCGCTCCCGATGAATGCAACATCAATAGATGGACACTCCGCATTGTGGACGATGAAGAGATCGACTACGACTTCCCAGCTCTTGGTCGGACAAGACCTGCTGTTGATTTCACTTCAAATAACAATCGTCCACCACAGCGCAGAATGAGAGACAAGCCGTGGGACGAATTTGGATTGGTCAAGGCGACTGACGAGCAGTTCAACGAGAACGAGGAATTGACTCCTCAAATAGGGAACATGGCACCTCCACCAGTACCAACGCCAAAGCCCGATCAGTCGCCGCAGTTCTCTCGACCAGCGCCAATGTCTCGCAACCCGTCTGAAGCGCAAACGCTCGCACCAACTTTACCATCATTCAATCCTGCTCGCAATCCCATCACAGGGCCATCTTTTGCTCCTGGGGCTCTCAGAAAGGAGTCGTCCGCACAGCTTATGGACATGCCGCAACGCGAAGCTCGGCAAGGCGCTGCGAAAACTGGTGCACCACGAACAATCACAGTACATCATGTCAACCCAAGCACTTTCGCCTCGCGTGTCGAAAAGTACGAGACAACGACGGATAGCTATATCGCAGAGATTTTTGAACAAGCATGTGCCAAACTTGGCCTCGAAAAGGCTCTTTACGTGCTCAAGGTTCATGGAACACAGACTGTTGCTCCGCATGATCGCACCATTGAAGCATTGAATGAGCGTCTCCATCTTGATCTTGTGCCTCGTCGCTTCCAAGGGCCGGATGGGATCTTGGGCACAGGTTTGTCGGGCTCGCCAGGCAGCACGTCACCAAATGCACCACTCGAGCTGACGCCTGCAAATGCCACTCCAGGAAATGTCAAAAAGAAGGGCAAGTTCAATTTGCATCCTCTTGCAGCGCAGCAAAAGTCGGAGCTTAATCACGCGACGTCTTTGCTCAATCTATCCACGGAGGGCAAGAGATACAACGTTATTCGCAAACAGCCACTGTCCTTCGCCGGCACTCATCCGCGCACACTGATCATCACCCCGGAGTACATGACGATTATGCCAGCTGCCCCAGACTCCTTAGCTGCACCCAGTGGTAAAGTGACGAATGTCCCGATGACATCAATCATTGGAGCCAAAGTCAGTCGGAAGCACGTAAAGATGGTTCGCATTCTCGTGTTCCGGGAGAAGGAAACCAAGCGGTATGATTTCGAGGCTGTGAATCATAAGGAAGCAGAAGAGATCGTCACAGATGTCAGACGGGGAATGGAGGTCTTTGGGCCTGGCGCTTCGACGCATGGAGATTAGCAAGCTCCGAAAGGGGGCTTTCGCATGGGAAGAGTGAAGTACTTGAGTACAAGCAGAAGAGGAAACAGGAGTTGGAGTTGGTAAGACCGGATATACCCAATTGAAATTGATTTTGCCAACTTGCTTCAATGCCTAACCTCTGCGGGGGTTTGAGGGTTACATATGTGAGCTCGAGGTCGAGGCTTACGGTTGCGAATCAACCGCCAATGATTCGTGTCTGCTTTCCTGTGAAATTTTCGTTATTTGAAGAGCTTTGAGAACTTTAGACTGCAGAGCAGTGTCACCCGCCTTTCCCCCTCTTAGGTGTATTGATGCGCAATGCCTTCTTGCCTTGATAGCTGGCGCCGAGGAGTCAAAGCCGAGCCGAGCCGATGGCACTATTATATACCCGTCGGGCCGACCGTTCTTCCAATCTCTCAGGCTGGGAAATTGCGGCCGAGTCTCACCATGATTGCTTTTATCCATGTCGACAACAACACCTCTTCCACTTTATTCGCAGTTCCGCTTCGTCGCCTCCAGTGGTGATCTATCCGCTGGTAAAAGGCAAATTGCGGCGCGAGCATGCGAAGGGTGCCGCAAAAGAAAGAAGAGATGCAAGCACGCGTCATGCGAGCATGGCGAGGCGGAAGAAGCCCAAGACACCGTGAGCACTCCTCCCGAGCGACGTTTAGAGCGTAAACGAATACCGGAAGCGCGCACCGAACGACACGCGAAGCGCATCAAACTGTCGGACTCCCAATCTACCCAGGAACGGTTCGTTGGAGACCTTAACCCGGAAGCAGCGCTTCTTGAGGCTTCAAGCCCAGCTGCTATGATAATCGCAGACCTCTGACGAACCGCATCGGATTATGGCGACCAGAGGATCCTTCCGAGCAGTCCGACTTTGCCACTGGAACCATGTTTGGCACGGCAAGTATTCTCCACGGATGCTCTGAGGAGATCAGAAGTAGCCTTGTAGCGCGATATAGCGCGCGCACGGCACAACGGTAACGAGAGAAGGCTCGCAGCGACAGTACGAGCCCTGTCTTGACCATTCAGACATCCACTGCCAACGAGCTTGAACTGGGTGGTAATAAGAGTCCCAGAGGTCGAATGTATGCGATCTCGAATTTCACCTGACGTAAAGTTATAGCTGATAGCGTCGCGAGCAGCTTTCGACAGTATTTCGATGCTGTGCGGGACTACGCTTCCGCTCATTGAGTGCTTTGAAACTCGACAGGCATCCCGAATTGTCGACAGCTGGGGTGATGACTGTTCCATGCGTCGGATGGGAACGAATAATCTGGCTTGCGCTAAAACATACGACGCTGTTGACTAGCTTTTGCCATATATGACTTCCGGTTATTTGCGTCGGCTATGTGCGCGAAAGGCTGATACTGTACCGTCCTCAGGCACACTGAGAGCAGGGAACTGAATTGGGTCCGTGCATAGCAATGGCGGAGTAAGCGCGCGACCTGGATCCCCTGGAGGCTGGAAGCTGGAAGGCCGGAAAGGTCCACAGTGCTACACCTCTGCTTGGCGTGAACCATGCCATTATTCTTAACCTGTCTTTCCAGACTGTAAGACTCCAATTGAGCCAAGTGAATGGGTAGTCATACCAACACTCTGCAAGGCTATGGTAGTGTCCGCACTGTCCGGCCGGCCGGCTGCATCCTGCGCTCAGAAAACGAGACTTATCATGGCAATCTGTCTTCGTCGACTGTTCGAGTCGATACCGTCCATGAGTACTTAGTAGGCCGCGGCCGCACAATGCCCCGAATACCTACATTCCTACGATTTTCTGCGTACAGTTCACCAAGCTCCAGATCGAAAACCACGTTACCCGCTTTCTGCATGTGGTATGTTGTCCTTGTGTGATGAACGCTAACATTCTGCGATTCCACTTTTTCTTCTGGTCCGGCTCCTGCTGCAGAGTGCCGGGTTCTAGATTCAAGCCTCTCGCTCATTCACTACACCACAATCTCTGCAGAAACGCAGGAAAAGACGCCTAGCACCGGTGACGCCGGTACGAACACCGTCAGAGGCCGCTTGAGGTGGAGAAGCTGGGCGTGGAAAGAGCAGGCACATCCGACCGCAGACTGTCGATAAATACAGACTGAAACAGCACTGAACTTTGCTATTATACTAGCCCTCCAACTAACCATATCGCCCAATACATCGTCGCCATGTGCTACGCTGTCCTCCTGACATGGTCTGTATTCTTTGCACGCTCACCGTCCACATGACTGATGAGAACTGGCAGGAAGCGATGTGGTCACTGGAGAATCATCCACGAGTACTGCAGCGACGCGGCAGCAAGAACGCCTCCGACCTTTTGCGGCAATGCCCACGCACCAGCCGCACACGACATCGACGAGGACGACGGCGTTTGTCCAGATCCAAGCCGGCACTCGTTATCAGAACTGCGAGTCACCACCTGGGACTCCAAGCTTGGTGGGAATTTGAGAACGAACGGGCGCAGCAGGGCCAATGATGTGCTTCAGAACGGCCAAAGATGAGGCAAGACACGGGCAGTATGTAAATTCGTATGGCAATCCGAGGAAAATGTAGATGACTTGCATGGCTTCACTTTCGCGATTTCGCGAAGTGCACGCGTTCCTTCTCCGGCCCACGACATCCTCAAATCAGGCGGAAGCCCGACTTCTCAACGCGACCCACTCCACTCCACTCCACCTCACAGCAACCTACATATACTCAAGAACCTCGACATCAGAACCAGCCACACCCAAACCCCAGCATGGCCAACTTCTGGGACTTGCCGCGAAGCGTTCGCGACAGAATATACCGACTGCACTTGCTCGAGAAGGACGACATCACTCCGCTGAGATACGAGCAAATCAGCGTATCTGATGCCCACTCACACAGAGTGCCCGCCATTCTTCAAGTCTCATCTAGACTGGAAAGAGAGGCCGCACCAATCTTCTTCGGCGAGAACATGTTCGATTTACCGGATACCTTCATCGGACGCCTGACCAACAAGGTCTGGCCACGCCATATTCGGCTGATTGGCAGGATCACTTTCGATTGGGACCCATTCGCGACAAACGTGACCCATGGTCTCGGCCCGCTTCGTCAGATGAGAGCGCTGCAGGAGCTGAATATCAAGGTCGATGAACGCGAAATGGTGAAAAAGTCCGTTTGGAGTCGTGACAAGAAGCTCCGGCGGCGATACCCGGGTCTGAATGGGGAACAATTAACGCCTCAGGAGTGCTTGACTCTCTTACAGTATCCAGGTATCGCAGCCTTGCTTCGCCTATCGAATATCCCCGCTGTTACATTCTTGAAGCGCAAGTCCCGCAACGGAAACGAGGTAGGCGGACCACTTCAGGATGGTATACTCCTCACACACGTGCTGCCGAGGATCACTGCGGCGCCTGCTCTGGACTCGAAAGTGACCAAGAAAAAGAAGACCAAAGCCAGGAAAGGCACCAAAGCGTCAAAGCAGACGCACTTCGACTTTTTTGGTCTGCCACCAGAGCTTCGTAACCAGGTCTACGACTTACTACTTCACGTACCTGGACCAGTGCACCCTTCCAAGAAACTTCCGACGTCTGCTCCAAAGAGACTCCGAGATGGCGAGAAACAACCGGCACCGACTTCAGCGCTGTCGATTCTGGTGGCGTGTAAGCAGATATACAACGAAGCGGTGGGTATCTTCTATGCCAAGACTCCATTCGTCTTCTACTATCCGACTCAGGTCACTGCATTCCTACTGACCCTTGGTCCCGAACGTCTATCTTCAATCGGAGACATAACCATGGAGTACGATGCCAACGTCAGCGGAGGAATTGCTTTTGTTGATCTCGCCTTCCTCGCTCTCAAAAAGCTGCCGAAACTGCGCAGACTCCGTATCATCATGCAGGGCCAACTCTACGAGAAGATGAGACGTCGCAATTGGACAGCTACAGGTCCTACGTGGAATGTCGAGAAAGCCAACCCGGGTCTCATGCCGGGTCTTGCTACGCTTTTCGAACTCCGTGGCGTCACCGACATCCTGATCCAAGACCATGAGCTCGAGAGAGAGCACAACAAGATTGTTGACTGCGGTCAGTACCCAGGCTTTCCAGGCGATGTCCGTAAGCAGAGCATTGTCACACTTTTCAGAGCACTGAAACACTTCAACGCCGCCCTTCAGGATGCGCAAAAAGGCAAAGTGAACCAGGCATTGCTGGAAGATAATCAGTGGCAGCTTATGGACGAGTTCCCGGTTCTGGAAGTTGAAGAAGAGGCTGTTGCTGAGGCAGAGGAGATTATTGAGGGACCTGCATCCGAGGCGCAATTCCCTGCGGAGGACAAGGACGCCGGAAAAGACGTCGAATCAGCGTTGCAGGCAGAGGTGCCGTCTAAAGTGCCAGCTGGGCCTCGAAGAAGTGCCAGAATCGCATCGAAGACGCCGAAGTACACCGAATCTTTCCAGAACGTAGGCCTTGAGGACGAGCAAGACCTAGAAATGGAAGAATCTGCTTCCGAGGACGAGCAAGGCCCAGAGGAAGTCATCTCCTCGGTAGACGACGTGGAGGAGGACGATATCGGCGAAGACATTGTTGTGCGTCGTAGGGGTGCAACTTCTGAGCTTTGAGATGAAAGCCTTACAGCGCGGAGTTCCGAGTTCAGGAAGTCGATCCTGATGGCGATGGTAGCGTTGAAGAGCATTTGATTCCGCAGTCTTGACTTGCTTCTCAGCTTCTAGGTAGCATGCACTTTCAAGACAGATTCTCGGTAATGAATGCTCTTACCAACATGTCTGCCTCGCCAGAGATGCCAGCAGACATTTGATAATTTTCCTCAGCGATGCCCATTGGGTGTGGAAACCCTTGGCTGATGAACGAAACAGTAACTCTTGGCTGCTAGTCAAGAGCGAATGAATCCCTCTGTCGCCATTCCTGGCACCCAGCTTACCTGTTATATAGACCTACATGTAAAAAATCCCGAACTCCAAACACCTTCGCCAAAACCCGATGCCAACAAGAAAGCAGCTTTGCCAGCAAACACTTCCAACCCACATGCAATCAATCTCTTCTTCTCTGCCTCGCCTCAGTTTCCCAACATCTTCAATACCTCTAGCCCCACCGTCTCGGCAATCCCCCCAGTCTCATCCCCTTCGACCCACCATCGACCACTGCGCAAATTCTCCGCTAGTCTCGCTGGAAACGCCGTGTTGTTGAAGCAGAGTCTGGGCGTTTCGATCCGCACAGGCTCCGCGATCCCTGGCACCAAGCTGAGCACCGTGTACGTGCGCAGAAACCACTTGACGAACGACCGGAGGGTCGTCCTTGCTCGAAGATTTTGTGTTATTAGCACTAAGTCGTAGTCGATGTAGCGGGAGCGGGGAGGTTCTTTGTCGGATGGGATGCGTTGCTGCTGCTTACATGTACGGCGGCGAAACAAACGGGTTTTCGTCAGCTTGTCTCGGGTTGAGGTTAGGTTGTCTCGCTTTCGGGCTGGGGGTGTTGGGGGTGGAGAGATGGGGGGTTGTAAGATGTGGTTGAGGGCGTGGTATGGGAGGTTAGGCGAGACATGGAGGTTTGGTCTTGTCTTTGGCTTAGACGGGTCGCTGAGGTGCGTGAACTGCATGTTTGGATGGAGATAGAGTGGGGTGCGTGAGCTGATTAGCATGTTGGATCACTGCTGCTGCGGCGAGTCTGCTCTGCTCTCGAGTTGTAGTTTAAGACGGCGTTGATGAGGGGGACTTTGTGAGAAATGTGGTTTTGCTTCCTTCGAGGCGTGAGATGTGAGTGGGAAGCACCAAGGGCTTATTGCAATATTTAAACTCCCCCGTTTCGACACGTACTACTGGAAACAAGGGCATTGTCTTCTGGCAATGGGTTTGTGAATAGACTGATGCGTTTGTTGCCAGCACGAGAGTCGGTAGAAGGTCGGAACGAGGAGTATTGATATTCATTCGCCACTCGAAAGCTCTTTGAGTAGCCCTCGGGCTCGTTTCAGGGGAGCAGTGAATGTCAGTTGATAGTGTGCGGGCCAATTCTAATCGATACTGGAGCTGGAGTTATGGTAAGAAAGTTGGTGGGGTGAAGTCGTTCGAAGCGATCAAGACCTATTATGCTTGACTGCTCACCTGTGGAAAAGTCGCAATACTCCTCGCAACAGCTGATGGGCCATGAGCTGTGGTGGAGGCACTCTTGGGCCAACATAGCCCTTGATCGGAGGCTCCCACATGGCATTCGCGCCCTTATTCAAGGCATGTTCGATCTCCGCCATTTCAAACCACTTGGCTTCCTCAAGCTCGCTTTCGGGGTACGTGATGTCTTCTCCGCCAGGAACGCACTGTCCCATTGCACCAATGAGCAGGGTACTTGGATATGGCCAAGGCTGCGATGAATGGATCTGAACGCGATCTATCCGGACCCCAGTCTCTTCGAAAGCCTCTCGGCGTGTAGCTACTTCTAGAGACTCGCCTGGTTCAACAAAGCCCGAAAGTGCTGAGAAGTAGTTCTCGGGCCATCTTTTACCCCGTCCTAGGAGGATACGCTTAGCATCTGCTGAAATGGGCGCAATGACAACTGTGAGATCTGTGCGGCCAAATGCTTGATTGTGTAGTCCAGTTCTAGTAGGACAATTCTTGCGCTTGACACCGGCGTCTGCAGGAGGACAGACTACTTTGGCACCTCCATGAATTGACAGAGTCCGGCCACCGCAGGCACTGCAGAATCGATTGCGAGCATTCCAGTCCAGTACAGATCGTGCATGGCTGAGTATCGCAGAGTCGTTGTGTGACAGCTGAAGATCTACTCTGGTAGGAGTGTGCTCCTTGCCCTTTTCTGCCAGCTTGGTCTTCAAACTATCATAGTGGGAAGAGCTCACGTCTAGAGCAAAGTATGGAACTCCTCGATAGGATCCAAGCTGTACAGCCTGGCCAGTACCAGCGTCCTCCAGATCTAGGCCGAGGAAGACAAGTGTCGGATGGTGCTCAGACGGGTCAAAGTCTTGAATCTGAGTCTTCTCGTCTTTCGCATAGGGGCGCCCAATGGTACCCTGAAGGTCATGATGGTTGACATAGCTGAATTTGCCATTCTTGTCCCTCAATGCGTTTAAGTCCTCAAAGGTGAGGTACTTTGCACTTGGATGAGTAGAGGCCTTGTCCAGCAGATCATTCTGGATGCGTAAGAAGGCCAATCGATCCACGTTGCCATTCGAGAAGTAGGCATTGTTGCCGTTGCCGAAGATTTCTGTCAGAGTCAACGGCGCCATGTTTGTCTACGAACATCAATCTTAGAGGTAAGGAAAGGAATAGGTGAAGGCGGAGAAGAGATGAAGAGGTATGTTCGCTTCCGGTGCCCCGCTTGCACCCGCTCTCACTTGAGTGATTACTGTTGAACATTAGGTGCTAAAGGGATATATTAAAACGGTGGTGATTGATCGAACCTCGTTTGCTGTGTCTTGTGGACATTTCATGTTCCAAAATTTGAAGCTCAACCAGGATTGTCTTCATCCATTGAAAGATAATGGCAGATGCAATGTAACACCGGAAGACAAGAGACGTCGGCCGCGCCGTGAAGGAGTAAAGTACATTCTAGTATATCTGGCCTTGAAGCAATTTGACCCACGGACGAGGGAGCTCCAGACCTACCAGCGGTCAAAACTCAAAAGTCAACCTTCAGATCGTGAATTCATTGCGAACGACACTACGAATAGCTAGCGAATACATAAATAACTTATGCAGAAGAATTAGAATACTACCTTAAGCCTATCTAACCCTTTACTTTCTACTTCATAGCGTAGAAAGCGGTTATTAGCTTCTTTAAATCGCTATCTACATACCTTACTAACCTTTCTCTCTAGGCATAATGGACCTATTCGTAGGTCGTTCGTAGTGCTATTCGCATACGTCCTTCTTAATATTAAAAGGTAGGTCTCTTCGCTTATTTATAGCAAATTTGCTAGCTTGTTCGTAGGTTATTCGTTATGTTAGTTTATAGGTAGGCTGTTAAGGACCTTAAGGATTACGCACACGTGATGTGCCGAGTATCCGAACAACTAATTAAACACTACACCACCCGATCCTAGCTTCGCTAAAAAGAAGAAGGCACGTGATTATTCTAGTACACGAAGCGCCTAAGGGGAGGTAGCACGCCTATACGTAGGCTATTCGTAGAGATATTCGCATACATTATTCCTTATGGTATGGACCGCATAATGCATGGAAAACATTGTGCGAATAGAGGCGCGAATATACTGCGAGTAGACGGCTGATGAGAGGTTTAGAATTTTAGGGTTTGAGTTTTGACCGCTGGTAGGTCTGGAGCTCCCTACCACGACTTCTGCAGCAGTGAATGAAGAAGACCTGCAGTAGAGTATCATACACCATCAATACCACTCTTCACCGCTGCCGAGGCGCTTATTATTATTACTGCATAGTGGCGACCATACACGAGGCACAGCTGGCCAGGAGGATTCACTCATGTACTCGTAACATCACATGCATGGCACGTGCAGAGCCCTACAGATGGGACACTGAACCCACGTGCCATTCAGCACCGCGAAGTATATCTGCACGGCCATTCGTATGCACCAATGTCGGCCGCATGATTACATTCCTCTAGAAACCCGAGGCCCACGCGGCACACAAGCTTGCTTCCTCGAACTCCTCTTCCTGCACTTCATCTGCCAGCGCAGTGGAGTCTGAACCGCTAATCGCCTCCTCGAGCAACCACAGTATCGAGTTAGACGCAATGGCAGACTACAGCCATGATAAGACCAAGGTCGCGCCGACCTACCATACCACACCAGACGGGCGAAACAGCGATGAGTTCTCGATTGGAAAAGGCGATCTGCTCGCCCTTGAAGATGTGGATCCAGTCCTGAACGCAAAGATGCATCTGGTCAACAACGCTATTGATCAGATCGGAATGACACCATATCAATGGAAGCTGTTTGTGCTCAATGGCTTCGGATACGCAGTCGACTCGCTCATTCTGCTGATCCAATCCATCATTGCAACAAACGCTGCCTACGAGTTTAGACCCTCCTTCACCAATGGAATGACAATTGCAGCTTATGTTGGTATGCTGGTCGGAGCACTATTCTGGGGTCTGAGTGCAGACGTAATTGGACGCAAGTACGCGTTCAATATATCGCTACTCTTGTCCTCGGTGTTCTGTATCGTCGCAGGCGCCAGTCCGAACTGGGTGGTGCTTGGACTGTTCGTATCTCTTGCAGCTTTTGGCTCAGGCGGCAATCTTGTCCTGGATACAGCAGTGTTTCTCGAATACTTACCTTCAAAAGACCAATGGCTTCTCACGCTCATGGCCGCTTGGTGGGGCGTCGGTCAACTGATTGCTGGACTGTTCGCCTGGGCGTTCATGCCAAACTTTTCCTGCCCAGGATATCCCGCAGATACTGGCATTCCTTGCAATTGGAAGACGAACCCAGGTTGGCGTTACATGTGGTTCACGAATGGCGCACTGGTCCTGGTCATGAGTCTTGCCCGTGTGACCATCATTCGCCTGCGCGAGACACCAAAGTTTCTAGTCGGCGAAGGCAGAGATGCCGAAGTCGTGGAGACTCTTCAATTCATCGCAAAGAAGTACAATCGACCTTGTGATCTGACTCTGGAGCGAATGGAAGCTTGTGGAGTCACCGGAGGAGAAAGACGTGGCTCTGTATCAGCGCATGCCTCTAAACGATTCTCGTTCGCAGAAGTTGGAATGCATCTCAAGGGTTTGTTCGTGACAAAGAAGCTCGGGCTCAGCACAGTGCTTATCTGGTGGTCTTGGCTGCTCATTGGTATGGCGGGCAGCGTAGTACAACCCAACTAAGGAATCACACTGACAGGATTCTCAGGTCTCGCTTATCCACTTTACAATGTGTTTCTGCCGACGTACTTGGCCACACGCGGTGCCCAAGTGGGTGGTCTACCTGATAACATTCGATGGCGAAATTATGCACTCGCCAATCTGTGCTCGATTCCATCTCCAATCCTAGCCGGATATATGTGTCGCTCAAAGTTCCTTTGGGGACGTCGAGGAACAATGGTAAGACGATTAACGGCCTCGACTGCATCTCCTCATGGCTAAACACACTTAGATCATCGGCGCGCTCGTGACAATGGTCTTCTTCTTCGCATATACGCAAGTCAAGACCAATGCCGAGAATCTGGGCTTTACGTGTGCCATCAGCTTCTGCTTGGTAAGTGCATCCCATTCCTTGGCCCTATCATGTCTACACTCCAGATACAGTCCGTATATTTGGAAAAGGAACATCTCAAAAAATACTTGTCGCTCCAGAAGTGAACCCCAAATTTCCGGGTGGCGGGCCTTCGCTGTGCTGTCATTATCTCAGCGCCCAATTCTGGACCGACTATCAACGGTGCCTTGTCTGGGTGGTGGGCATATCACCGCTCGATGCATAATGTAGCGTGTCCTTCTCCCCTGGATCAACCTCATATTAGGAGGCGGTCAACCTTCAAGATCAACGCTCGACTTATTGCCTTGTCTGGGTGGTGGGCGTAGTACCAGATGCCATCGGACCACATCATGCGGCATGCCTAGCTCCGTTTCAGCACCTAATCTACAAGAATCCGTAGCGCCATTGCTGGCCAGAATCCCAAGCAGGCTAGATTCTCTGGATTGCGCAGAAACAGTCATCTGACCGTTGCGTGGAGATTCCAAGGCGATGGACCTCACTCAGCCGTATACGATCTTCGATATTCCTGGCGCATCCAAAGTGGCAGGACTAGCAGCCTGGAAACATCGCCATGGCGGGATCTATGCAAATTTGATCATGACGAGCTTGACCATTCCTCCTTGCGTATTTACTTACGACTTGCGTTCCAGAATATCTACTACGGCACACTGTATGCGTATACTCCAGAAGTATTGCCCTCAGCGCATCGCGGTACTGGCAATGGTATCTCCATTGGCCTCAATCGAATCATGGGTATTATGTCTGCCGTCATCGCCTAGTAAGCTTCCAGCCATCACTGTCTTCGCACATAGATTCACTGACGACTTCCAGCTACGCGGACACGTCAACGCCGGTTCCTATCTACCTGTGCGCAGCGCTTTACATCGTCATGGCTATCACAGCTGCTGCATTCCCATTCGAACCTATGGGCAATCGCAGCTCTTAAGACATCATAAGCGCAAGCTCTAAAGGAAGATGACGGAAAACATTCGCTGTATATCCAACGGCACATCATCATTGAATTAACCAGAAAAAGTACCCACTTATATACCTATCCCACTAATTCTTCAAATAGCTGACCTCACATCCTTCCAATTTATCCTCATCCCTCCAATCGTCCAAAATCTTAATAAAAGCCGGACTACCACCACCATAACTCGCATTCCTCGCTCCAGTCTTACTCGGACTTCCCTCATTATTATAATACCCCGGCGTACACTCTCGCAAAAATTTCGACCTCAACCCGGCCATCTCCTCAATCGTCTTCACCCATTCCTCCTCAGCTTTTTGGCTCGCCTCCAAGGTATTGATGCCGCGCTTGTAGATTTGCTGAATCACATACGCCAAATGTCTCGCTTGTTCTGCAGTGACGTGCAAGAAATTCGGCGTGAGAGCCGCTTGGACGATCTGCACCCAGAAACAATTCGGGAATCCATGCGTCGTCCAACCGTGCAGGGTCCGTGCGCCTTCACGCCAGCATTCGGTGATCGATTGTCCATTGCGGCCATAGATTTCCATGTTGGATCGGTGAGACCAGTCCGTGGCTATTTCGAAACCTGTGGCGTAGACGATACAATCGAGTTCGAATTCTTGACCATTCGCGATGATGCCCTTTTCCGTGATTTCGGTGATTCCGGCGCCCTTGGTATCGATCAAATGCACGTTGTCCGCGTTGAAGGCTTGGAGGTATTCGTCGTGGAAACAAGGGCGTTTGCAGAGTTGGTTATACCAAGGTTTCAAGGCGTCTGCTGTTTCTTTCTTTGCGGTGATGACCCTATCTGTGCGAGCGCGGATTTCGTTCATTTTTTCGAAATCGGCCATTTGGCGTTCTGCTGCTGCTGCTTCTGGATCGTCGGGATTGGCGGCTCCGCGGGCGAGGAGTTTGTGGAGGATGTCGGTCCAGCCGTCTTTTACCAGGTCGGTTTCGAGGACTCCGCCGTTGACGATTACGTTGAAGTTTTCCATTCGTTCTTTTTGCCAGCCGGGTTTCAAGGATTGTGCCCAGGCTGGGTCGGTGGGACGGTTTCCTCGGACGTCGATGGATGAGGGAGTGCGTTGGAAGACGAAGGTTTCTTTGGCGTACTTTGCTACGTTGGGCACGATCTGGACTGCGGTTGCACCTGTTCCGATGACAGCGACACGCTTGTCGCCGAGACCTGTCAAGTCGCCACGGTTGTGGCCCTTTGTGTACTTGTAGTCCCATCGACCGGAATGGAAGCTCTTTCCCTTGAACTTGTCGATGCCTTTGACTCCTGGAAGCTTTGGTCGATGTAGTGGTCCGGCAGCAGGAATGATGAAGCGGCTCTTGATGTCGTCGTTACGATCTGTCTTGATAGTCCAGAGACTTGATGCTTCGTCCCATCGCATCTCGTGCACTTCCGTCTGGAACAGTGTCCGCTCATACAAGCCGTATCGTTTGCCGATCCTTTCCGAATGGGCGAGCAGCTCGCTGGCATATGCGTACTTCTCGGTTGGCATATAGCCCAGCTCCTCGAGAAGCGGCATGTAAATGTACGATTCGATATCGCATTGTGCTCCGGGATAGCGATTCCAATACCAAGTGCCACCAAAGTCGCCTGCTTTCTCGAGCATGCGAATGTTCTTGACACCGGCTTCGATCAGCCGGACGGCGACGAGTTGTGCGCCATAACCGCCACCGACGATCAATACATCGTCTACTTCCGAGACAGGATCTCTCTGGAATGGCTCACACCATGGGTCCTTGAGGTAATGGGCGAATTGGCTGTTCTCGTCAATAAGCTGGTATTGATCGATACCTGATAGTGGTTGCTTCAGTCGTCTGTCTCGTTCCTCGAGGTACTTTTGTTTCAAGGCAACAGGGTCGAATGAGGCTGGAGATTGAGGTGCTTTCTCGAAGTCTGCTTGGAGGTTCACCTGCTCTTGCTGTGGCCCCAAGAGGTCAACCTTCTGGAGTACATCCGCTGTGGCCATGCTGAAGGGTGGGAGGGTTCAGAAGCTTGGAAGTTTAATGTTGGTCGGATGTTCCGTATTAGTCCCGGTTCTTGAATGCTGCTTGGTCTCGCAGCTGTCGTGTCAGCGCTACACATTTATATATTTTGGAGGAATGCAACCGAGGAAGCTATTGAGATTCGGCGGTGTACAAAGTGGCCTGGAGCATGCCCCACTTTGCTGTAGCCTGGGGAACTCATTGTGAACGAGTCAACTCTCGAATGTCCTACCTTTACGGCCGATGCAAGGTCCAGCATCGCCTGTGCCATGTGGTGAGCAGCGCGTCGATCTGAATAATCCGGCAGGCATCGTAAGTTCTCAACATCGCCACACATTCATGCAGGATGTCCTTCAACGTCACCGGATACAGTCTGCATAGTGTATAATAAGGTAGCGGGTGACCTTCTCCCCGATGTATACGGAGTAGAGCACTGCCATGGCAAGCAACAACAAACCTGTCGCGTGTCAAACATCGCGACTCGTGCCGACAGCCGGCTTCTGGAGCAAGATGCAAGCTTCCATCATCATTTCTTCTCCTCGTGTAAGATCGCTCCAGACAGCATATCCTTCACGATGCTGACATCGTTCCCCTGACCGAGTGGGCAGTAAACAGGCCTATACGCTATCCGTTCAGTCTTGCCAGAAGAAACTGCCTCGGTAAGGTCTGAACAAGTCATCCAAGATCAAGGTGGTATCCTCATCATCGAAGTTGGTTGATAGTCATAGTGGTCAACGTGCTTGCCCATCATGTCGTATGTGCTGGTAGTGAAGGAATGGACAAGGCATCGTCTGTGTGAAAGTGTAGACAGAAGAGTGGCTAAACACGCACCGCCACGCTATATAGGTAGGTCTAGCCGCTTCGGGCCAGCATCAAGGCTTGGCAAAACGACGTCTTCGAAGGCAAAGGCGACAGCTTGTGAGAATAGCATCATCAACCACCCCTCCGACCGCAGCACCATCACCACCGCGCCGTTGACCTCTTCTCCACCACAGGAGAGGCTCAGCAGACATGGCGCCCAACAGCGAGAGCTTGTTCCGGTCGCAGGACATGACCCTGACCCAGCTCTATGTCGCCAACGAGATAGGCCGGGAGGTCGTGTCCGCGCTGGGCGAGCTCGGTGTCATGCAGTTCAGAGATGTATGCATCGTCAAATAGACACACTAGCCTTTGGACAGCTTTTGACATTGACAATCTCTAGCTCAACCCCGAAACAACGGCATTCCAGCGCACTTTCACCCAGGAGATCCGCCGGCTGGACAATGTCGAACGCCAGCTCAACTACTTCCGCTCGCAGATCGAGAAGAATAGCATCGAGATGCGGTCCATCTACGATTTCAGCGACGCCATCGCCGCCCCCTCTGCCTCCGAGATTGACGAGCTGGCCGACCGCAGCCAGCAGCTGGAGCAGCGCATTCAGAGCTTGAACGAGAGTTACGAGACATTGAAGAAGCGCGAGGTAGAGCTCACTGAGTGGCGCTGGGTGTTGCGCGAGGCTGGCGGATTCTTCGATCGTGCTCGTGGACAGACCGAGGAGATCAGGCAGTCCATTGACTCTTCTGATGATGCGCCACTGCTCCGCGATGTGGAGAACGCAAATGGATCCGCCGAGGGTGGCCAGCAGAGCTTCAGTGTCATGAACATCGGATTTGTGGCTGGTGTCATCCCTCGCGAGCGAATGGGTGCCTTTGAGCGTATTCTCTGGCGTACACTCCGCGGCAATCTCTACATGAATCAGTCTGAGATCCCAGACGCCATTATTGACCCGGAGAAGAATGAGGAGCACCACAAAAATGTTTTCGTCATCTTTGCGCATGGAAAGGAGATCATTGCAAAGATTCGAAAGATCTCTGAGAGCTTGGGTGCAGACATCTACAACGTCGATGAGAACAGCGAGCTGCGCCGTGATCAGATTCATGAAGTCAATAGCCGTCTCCAGGACTTGGGCAACGTGCTCGGCAACACCAAGCGCACTCTCGACGCTGAGCTTACTCAGATCGGACGGTCTTTGGCCGCATGGATGATCGTTATCAAGAAGGAAAAGAGCGTCTACCAGACTTTGAATCGCTTCTCATACGACCCAGCACGCAAGACCCTCGTTGCTGAGGCATGGTGTCCTACTAGCTCTTTGGGCCTGATCAAGTCGACACTGCAGGACGTCAATGAGCGCGCTGGTCTTTCCGTGCCAACCATCGTCAACCAAATCAAGACCTCCAAAACCCCACCTACTTACAACAAGACCAACAAATTCACCCTGGGATTTCAGACCATTATCGATGCATACGGAACTGCCAAGTACACTGAAGTCAACCCCGGCCTACCAACAATCGTTACCTTTCCTTTCCTGTTCGCTGTCATGTTTGGTGACTTCGGCCACGGCGCCATCATGACTCTCGCCGCTATTGCCATGATCATTTTCGAAAAGCCACTTCAGCGAGGCAAGCAGGACGAACTGTTCGGCATGGCTTTCTACGGACGATACATCATGCTGATGATGGGTATATTCTCGATGTACACTGGTTTGATCTACTGTGACGCCTTCTCTAAAGAGATTCCGCTGTTTAGCAGTATGTGGGAATGGGACTTCCCTGACAACTATATACCCGACAAGACCACCATCACCGCTAAACGTGTCGAGGGCTACACCTACCCATTTGGTCTGGACTGGAGATGGCACGACACCGAGAACGATCTTCTCTTCAGCAACAGCTACAAGATGAAGCTTTCCATTATCATGGGTTGGGCACACATGACCTACTCGCTCTGCCTCTCCTACGTGAACGCTCGACATTTCAAGTCCAACATTGACATCTGGGGCAACTTCATTCCGGGCATGATCTTCTTCCAGGGTATCTTCGGCTACCTCGTGCTGACCATTGTCTGGAAATGGTGTGTCGACTGGTACGCCATTGGCGAGCAGCCACCGAACTTGCTTAACATGTTGATTTACATGTTTTTGTCGCCCGGCACTGTCGAGGAGCGACTCTACTCCGGCCAAGGCGGTGTTCAAGTCATCCTTGTCTTGCTCGCCGTCATCCAGGTTCCCATCATGCTCTTCCTCAAGCCATTCTACCTCCGCTGGGAGCATAATCGAGCACGTGCTAAGGGCTACCGAGGCATCGGCGAGACCACTGCTGTGAGCGCCTTGGATGATGCTGGCGACCACGCAAACGGAGACGCCGGGCGACCAAGCTTCGCCGAGTCGGACCTTGACGGCGCTGTCATCACCCAGGATATCGGCGGCGACGAGCACGAAGAGTTTGAATTCAGTGAAATCATGATTCATCAAGTCATTCACACCATCGAATTCTGCCTGAACTGTGTCTCACACACGGCATCTTACCTCCGTCTCTGGGCTTTGTCGCTGGCTCATCAACAGCTTTCAATTGTGCTGTGGTCAATGACTCTCAAGAACGCATTCGCCTTCGAGGGTGCTACCGGCATTGTGGTCATCTTCCTTGCCTTTGTAGTTTGGTTCGCACTTACCATTGCTGTCTTGGTCGTCATGGAAGGCACATCGGCCATGTTGCACTCGCTTCGTCTCCACTGGGTAGAAGCCATGAGTAAACATTTCATTGGCGAAGGTGTCGCGTTTGAGCCTTTCAGCTTCAAGCAAATGCTGGATGATGAGATGACGGAGTTGAAGTAATGCGTGTTCGCGATAGCATAACAGCATGTAGAGTTTGTATAAAAGTTTCCCAATGTGCCAGTCTACTCAACATTTCGCCGCGCTGTTTCTGTCCTTGTTATCTGCTTGAGACATCATGCTGTCTTGCACGACACCGAGACATACGCTGATACACGTACAACACATGCAGATACGATCAAGGATATTTCTCGAGATGTTGATTATATACTTCACTGTCATTCATCAGTGACCAGAAAGTTCCTCTGGAAATTCCTTGATTCATGACGAAGACCAAACACCAGCATGCGCAAGACTCTTCGGAAAGCTCTGAGGCGAGAGTGCAAGACATCAAGACTACGCAGGGACGAACAGACAGAAAGCAGTAATAGGTCAGGCAGAGAACATCAGGGTATGACTTGGAAGGAAGTTGTGGAATGGCTTCGAGGCTGCTTACAATGCCACATAGTGAACACCATATCGCCATCGCTCGCGTCTCCATCTCGCCAGGATATGGAGTCAGATCTGCACCGGGATCGCGTCGATGCGATCCAGCAGTACATGGAAAATTTGGATCTTGAATTGGAAGAGGCAAATCGCAAGAACCAGGGTCTTGGCATTGAGATTCGACGCCTAAAAGCTGAGAATGAACGTTTGATGCTTGAGGTTCAGGGGGCAAAGGACGGTATCCAGCAGCTGAGGGCTGAAAATGAAGGATTGAGGCGTGAATTGGAGGAGGCGAAGAGAGATGCGGGACAGCGACGGATGGAGGAAGATTTCACGCGGAGATCGTGGCAGCGTCGCTGGCGGATCGTTCATGGAGTGCTGCAGCTGGATCTGAACATTGGCCGCAAACGTCGGAAGGCGCCACCGCCTCCTATCATTGTGCCTGATCGAGGTTGGTGCACATGCTGTGTGAGAGGGCCGTCACAAACTATCGCGCATCGACTTGCTGTCTAGCCATGTGCAAGTTTTGAATAGATTGCGTTGTTCATGCTCATGGAGGCTTTCATGTTGCTCCTTCCTCGCGTCTCTTCGCAGCTTCCTTCCGCCGAACCAAGATCTCGCAGTCTTTCAATCTCTCTTCCCACTCAGTCCACTGTTCTCCCATCTGCAGCACACCGCTTTCGTAGTACTTCTCCACAGCCCTTGCACTTCTTGCCCTCAACTCCGCAAACTGCTGTGCCTGCTCTATCTGCTTGGTCTCCAGCTCGTCGATACGCGACTGCATGGCGATAAGCTTGACCAGATGTGCAGACTCCGGAATTGTGGTGTTGTCATTCAGCGTCGAGAGCTGCACTGCGCCTGTCTTGTACAGCGATTCATGTGCTAGAATCAAGTGTGCCAAAGATGCCGGAGCGAGACTGCTTGGTAGCGCGTGCGATTCGGTCGGGTGAAACAGCTCGGGATAATGCTTCTGGAGTTGTAGAATGTCCGAAACGGCATGCGACCTTGCTGCCAGTGCCTTTAATGTCCGCTCCAGGTTGCGGAGACGCGCGCTGGCCGAAGCACTGGTTTGAGGTGCGATGTCGTTGCCGTCATGCTGGTCTCCATTGACCACATAGTCAATCCTCTGCAGCCGCTCAGCCAGCATGGACAGCGTCTGGCCTGCCGTCCCTTCAGCAGCAGCCATCTCGATGCTGTCACATGCCTCGGTTGCGGTGACTGCAGGAAGTGAAGATGGAACAGCTCGGCACAAGGACAAGAGGCCTGGTCGCCTGCCAAAAGCCACGCTGCCACATTGCGTTTGAGCTTGCCGCGACGGGCCGCCTGGCGTGGGCGTGGGCGTGGAATCTAAAATGACGAACGGGCAAGGGCTTGCCGCCTTCTCACTCTTCCCCAACGTAGGAGGTAAAGCACACGAAACCACTTTCCACGGAGCATTTCACACACAAGAGCACTCGTCGCACGACAACTCGGATAGCGATACCGCCCTAGCAATCGCATAGCTACACGAGGAAGAGCGCCGACGTGCTCTGCCGCCCCTACCAACCACCAATGCGATAACCTCCCAATTGTCCTCGGCCAGAAGAAGGAATCCGTCACCTGTCACTCGCTTCATCCTCTGGCCTGCCTGCCTGCCATGGCCTCATACGCTGCCATCAACTCTATACAGAGCGAACACGGTAGCGACAGCGATTCGAGACCGAATTCGAGCCGGTCGCGGCGCACGCGACACACGAAGCAGAATGGCCTCGAAGGCTCAGCATCATGGATATCTTCAGTGATAAACTTGGTCAACACTATCGTGGGTGCAGGCGTTCTTGCCATGCCTCATGCCATGTCAAATATGGGTATCACCCTTGGAACCATTGTCATATTATGGGCTGGCCTCACCAGTGGTTTTGGATTGTACCTGCAAACTAGATGCGCGAGATATCTGGATCGTGGCAGCTCTTCATTCTTCGCTTTGAGCCAGATCACCTATCCCGGTGCTGCCGTCGTTTTTGACGCTGCTATCACGCTTAAATGCTTTGGAGTTGGCGTTTCGTACCTTATCATCATTGGAGATCTGATGCCTGGAGTGGTACGTGGCTTTGTGCCGAATATAGATCAAGGAAGTGCCTTGTATCTGGTAGATCGCCAATTCTGGGTCACCGCGTTCATGTGAGTCCACACACGCCAAGAATAAAGCCCAGATTGCTAACGCGACGATACAGGATAATTGTGATACCACTGTCGTTCCTCCGCAGACTGGACAGCTTGAAGTACACCTCCTTCATTGCCCTGGTCTCTATCTCGTACTTGGTCGTTCTTGTCGTGTATCACTTCTTCGTTGGTGATGCTGGCGCCGAACGAGGGCCAGTGCATTGGGTAGCATGGCAAGGTCTTGGATCGACGCTCTCGAGCTTTCCCGTCATCGTGTTTGCATATACATGCCATCAGAACGTGAGTATTCTGGAGCCATCATTGTAATTCCTCATCTGACTCTCTTCTAGATGTTTTCGATACTCAATGAAATTAAGGATCCAAGTCCAGCACGAACAACAACAGTAGTCACTGCATCCATCGGAAGCGCAGCCATCATTTATGTTCTGGTGGCCATCACGGGTTACCTCACCTTTGGAGACAATATCCTCGGCAACATCATAGCGCAATACGTTCCGAACGTATTTGCGACGATTGGTCGCGCAGCAATAGTAGTGCTGGTCATGTTCAGCTATCCTCTGCAAGTACACCCTTGCCGGGCTTCTCTGGATGCTGTCCTCAAATGGAGACCTGTCAACCGACGTACCCAGGAACTCACACCAGCACCTTCATCCCGGGGTAGTCCGTCGCGCAGCTCCCTACTTGGTGCCGGAAAGGTGCCATCTGCGCGGTCGAATCCGTTAGAAATGGGAGAGGTCCGCTTTGCGATTCTCACAACCATTATCATAATATTGTCATACATGGTCGCCATGGCTGTGAGCAGCTTGGATAAAGTGCTGGCCTACGTTGGATCGACTGGAAGCACAGCTATATCCTTCATTCTTCCTGGACTATTCTACTACAAGATCAGCTCGCCCGACTCACCGCATCATCAGCGGCTGCTCAAGGACGAAGAGGACGAAGAAGAAGGCGGAACGAATAATGGAAGGCAAGGCCGAAGCGAACTTTTGCGAAAGTTCAGTCTTGCGATTGCGATATATGGCGTATGCGTAATGATTGTTTGTCTTCTCACGAACACCATTAACATCGCGAATGGGCGTTAGAGGAAGAGGGGCGCGTATGCTGCATGGCGTTGAAGAGGACTGGGTTGTATATATTGGTCTGTGAAAGGCTTGAAACTGCTAGATCGGGCGAGGCGCTCGCTAGATTACTATTGCACAACGAAAGTCGCCGTGAGCTACGTCGTTGTGAGAAATAATATGTTCTAGATGATGATGTGATTCTATCGCCATCGCTCACATCCCAGCAGCCCAGAACCCTGTTCCGGTATCCGAATCTTCGACAGGGAACAATTCTGGGGAAATATGGAGTGAGTTTGAGACAGCATGCCAGAATGCCTGACAGCTCTCAAGGGTTCACCGAGTTGCTTTCCTGGCTCAGCGGAGTACTCGAAGTCTGGACTCTCTGATCGCTTTCTGCTTGCAGAAGCACTTCTCATCACAGACAATAATATATGGGCTCTTGCCCTGTTGCCTTGGAGGATTGGATTGGACGTTCAAAGTGGTTTCGAAATGATGAAGTGAATTCGGGCTCGGCAACCACCTCTTCTGGACTTCGAGATCTGCATCCTCGGGACGGCTTCTCTCACTCATGACGCGCATCGCGAGATGTCTATTTTATAGCGCGAAGGTCGAGCTCACTCCATAAAGTCAAGTAGCTGGCTGGCTGGCTGGCATGCTTCGTGCATCTCACTTTCCTAATCTCCCCCATGTCCTTGCATACAACGAGCTTTCTCCTCACAACTACGTACCATCCCCTCTCCACAAGGCACAGCCAAGTCGCAAAACCACCGCCCGTAAACCAGTTACGCGGTAGACCCTCGACGAGGATCGGGTGAAGCGAACGAATAGCGACCAGCGAGAGAAGCATTGGTATGCGAGGATTGGTTCCAACAAGGTGAGCGCGTTGTTCAAGCTTCGAGCCTAGACGGAGGAAAGGAGAGCAAGGATGGAAAGAGAGGAGGAGATGGACATGGCTGACATCTGTGCTGAGACATCACCGCAGAATACCTATACCGACGCATACCTGGCTGGAGAGAAAGTGAAGACTTTTTGTCTTGGTAATAAAAGGCACGGAGTGGACACGAAGAAGGCTGAACATCTTGTGACTGAGTCTTGAACGAATCGCATACCACCGAATCAATCAAAAGAGTGTTGTGTGTACATCCGATCGTTCAAGATGAAGGACAAGATTGAAAACTTCTTTGCGTACAACAGCCAACTTGTAAGCTCTTTTTATCAACAAGTCATTCTTTTGAACGGCACTGAATTTCGTCCCGAGGACGCCTTTACCTTGTACCATCTTATTCAAGGTAAGGAATTTAAGACATAGATGAGTGTGCTTGACATGGAACAATTTACTGATACTGCATCTTCTTGGCGATCAGAGGAACAATATGGCGCCAGCGACTCTAGCATCATCGCTCCTGCCCTCCCAGCCTTGGGCCATGCCTTAGCAGGAGGTCTGGCAAGCGCTTTGTCCAAGGCAGTAGTATACCCCATCGACACTATCGTAACACGACTCCAAGTGCAGAAGCAATTGAAGGGAGACAAAGAAGCACCTAGCGCAGCGAGTGAGGCAGATGTGGAATACAAGAACCCCATCGATGCGGCACAAAAGATCTATAAGACTGAGGGCGGCCTTCAAGCATTCTACCAAGGCTTGAATTCAGATGTGGTTAAGCACATCGCCGACTCATTCTTTTTCTTCCTGGCCTACAACTCACTTCGCGATGGAATGCTCAGGCGGCAGGGTGGCAAGCAATTACCTGTCGTAAAGGAGCTCAGCGTTGGTGTTCTGGCTGGAGCGATTTCCAAGGCCATCACGCAACCAATCTCACAAGTCGTAGTACGACAGCAGACAGCAGCATTGGTTGCCGCACGAGACCCAGAGGCATCCAGCTCGCGAAGCGTAGCCGTCAAGGACATCGTCAAGCAAATCAGAGAAGAAAAAGGCATCACCGGATTCTGGGCCGGATACAGCGCACAGCTGATCCTCACCCTGAATCCCGCAATCACATTCGCAGTCGACAACCTCCTCAGGTCCTTGGTACCAAAAAAGCACCGAGACACCCCACCACCACAACTCACATTCCTTCTCGCAGCCCTCTCAAAAGTCATCGCAACATCAATCACATACCCAGTCATGCTCGCAAAATCCCGCGCCCAAGCCCAAAGATCTTCCTCCAACGACCTCGACCCAGCCGAAACCAACAACAACAACAACTTCGTCTCCGTCGACAGCGACAGCGACAACGATCGCAAAACCCAAGCAAAACAATACGTCAAAAAATTCGTCAAACTCCTCGAAGCACAGACAGCAATCTACTACGCTTTGCGAAAAATCTATCATCGCGAAGGCGTGGCGGGGCTGTACTCTGGTCTGGATGGAGAGGTTTTCAAGGCTTTCCTGCAGCATGGGCTTACGATGACGGTCAAGGATGGGGTGCATGCTGGCGTTATTCAGCTTTATTATGTTCTTTTGAAGGCGACGAAGCGCTGGGATGCGGAGCTTGAGGCGGCGAGGGAGAGGGTGAAGGGTGTTGCGGAGGTGGCGAAGGGTGTGGTTGCTCAGTGAGGTTGAAGTTGAAGAAGCATCGAAATTTTCTCTTTTTGACTCGGGAGTGAAAGGCGCTCGGGAGCACGGGAACTTTTTTTTTTTCGTTCTTGCGCGAGGCGGGAAAGGGATGGGAGATCGAGGTTCAAGGAACTGATTGTATTGATCAATCATATCATGAATGAGAAAGACCACCATCGACACAATAATTTTTTCTTCTTTTCCCCTTTTGCCCCCTATGATACACGCACAGATTGTGAGCAATAATACACAATCAACAACAATGCCATTGTCCCCCAAAAAACCTTGTCATCCTTTGTTTCTCATCAAGACCATACTTACTTAAAACCCCCCAACGAATCTGCAACAAGTTTCTCTAACCCATATCATATCGCACTAGGACGAGCCGGCTTGTCCAAGACTCCTCCGTCTCTGTCTCTCGCCATGACTAACAACCTCTCCCTCGCAGCAGACCGACTCCGTCGAGCACGCAGAAGAGCACTAGCCGCAAGATTGCGTATCGCAGCTTTGCAGTATATGCAAGTGCAGGATATCGCTGCTCGAGACTCGATACGTAGTAGTGAGGATCTGACTCCTGATGCAATTTTCGCGCTTAGTGATCGTACCCTGGAGGTTTCGAAGGCTCCTAATAGGATTGCTCATTTGCGGAATAAGTATGTTGGGAGGGAAATGGAGGTAGAATGGGCGAAGAAAGAGGTTGAGGATGAGGAGAAGTTGTTGGAAGAGAGGTTTTGGGAGAGTTTTAGGATTGGAGTGGAGTAGGTGGGTAGGTAATCATGTTCAAGGTAATGAAGATGGTCAATTTTCGAACCGAAAGATTCTCGTTGTTTCATTCTGTTTCAGCTCGTTTTTTTTTTCTCTTCTTTTGATGTGCATGTGATAGGAAGTTCTGTGCTGTATTCTGATACTGCCCTGAGAGCAACGTAAGCTTGAACAAAGACAGATTGTTCCCAAGGCCCTTTGTGGTTCTCTGTCGGGTCCTGCATGCTTTGTCGCGATCCAACATAAAATTTCACCTTGATGGGAACGCATCACTTTCGGCTCTTCTGGGCATCAGAAACCTGTACAGTTAAATAAAAAAACCCTTCCCCAAATCAGTCTATCTTCTTGCTTTCACCCCAATGTTTCGTCCTCAGCTGCTGTGCACCCGCGGTAGGGATCGAATCCGGATGCTCGTTCTTCATACCCGTCTGATGATCCAAATGTTCACGTCTCGTGCTTGCCATGTGGCCCATCTCCCTTACGCGGACCATGAGGCTCATTCTGTGAATAAGGCCTATGAAGGGCGTCAGGAACTCCGGCTGCGGCATGGCTTGCGGGATCGTTTCTGATGAGGTCCGTGTTGAGGGGTTGATTGCGCTCTTTCTGCTCATTTCGCAGACGATCGAGCTCTTCGCCGGGATGCTTGAAGGACAGACCAGAATTTGAAAAGGCAGGGTCAACTGGGAGGTGTCCAGCGGGGCCAGGGAGACCGTACTGCTGCTGGTCTTTGGTATATTCTGTGCCCTCCTTGTGAATCTGCTCTTGCTCCGTCGTGCTGGCTGATTGGGATGTCGAACGGCTGTTAACCTGATCCTTGATGTAGTCTATCCCCTCTTTATGTATCTGCTCTTGTTTCGATGCGTCTGTGCCAGTCACTCCTGCAGCAAGGCTGCTTATGCCATCTGCTACCGCAGCAGCACCAGATCGTAAGGCGTCCATGTTGTAGCAAGGTGGAAGTGAATTTTGAAATTTGTCGTCTGTCAAGCAAGAGGAATCAGGTTAGATGTAACACTATACTTACGCCGAAGCAAGCTGTATACATATATCGCCATTTCCCAGAAATGTACAACGCGTTCATGGTTGCGTCACAACTTTTGCTGCGAAATCAGGAACAATGGTGGGGAACCGGGACCAGTGTTTGCCGATGGTGCGAGCGAGCGATCAAGTGCATTTCACTACGCATCGACTGCAGACTTGGAGATGTCATAATAATAGTGTGATAGAATTGAGAGAGCAGGGTCAGGAGGCTGAACCACGAAGCAAAATTGCCAGCAGCGCCAAGAAAACTTGACAAGGTTGACCAACCTCGTGGAACGCATTGCCGCACCTCCAACAACTCGAAGTTCGTCAATGATCGATCCTGAGTCTGGTGATTCGCGAGTAGCGTATCAACTTCAGCGCCACCATTCAGCCCGACAAGATGCTTATCACCATGATCACTCTAGGGCAAATATCAGCCACATCTTGATGCCAGGGAGTAGAAATTGAAAGATTCATTTTGCAGGTCTGACGGCTATGTAGATGTCCTATAGTCCGATGGTTGTTTCCTGATTGCAACCCGGATTCGCTTCCATGCCAATCCTGCATTATCAGCTCTTCGGGCTCTACTGAGCTTGTGTGCTTCGGCTCGAATCTTGTGGCGGAGAGTGTATTGCGCTCTCAGTGTCCGAGGCATAAAGCAGAGTCGATGCTGATCATCTTCCGTATCTCAACTGATTGAAGAGTGTTGTTGCCCGGGAAATCTGTCCAGCAGAGAAACGATCCATGCAAGCATCGTCACTGTAGTCCATCCAATTGTTGATATTGTCTACGCCACCGCCAGGGCAGGTATCCTTTCCAACATCACAACCATAGGAAGGCGTCGATTGAATCGGGGTATCAGCGACTTGATCACCAGCTCCGGAGCAGGAACTGCCTTGCCAAACATGGAAGAGACCGAGCCAATGTCCAATCTCGTGAATCGCAGTAGCGCCGAGGTTGAAAGGAGCAGCAGTTCCACCAGGCATAGAGTCCGCAAGGTTGACGCAGCCGTCGAGGATAAGTTCAGAGGATGAAGGGCTCGGGACTGGAAGGTTACACCTGCACGATGTTAGAGCGCTTTTATCAACATGGATCGATGCTCACCATCCTAGAATTCTGTTTGGAATATCGGTAGTGAAATACAGATCGAGCTCGCCATAGCTGCCCCGTTTGAGTGCAGTCTTCATCGCGCGCTCCGCAGAGGAGCCAAACCTTGACGCCGCCCACTGATCGTTGACAGTGAAGTCCGTCGACACGAGGCTGAAGGTGAAACCCATGTCGCTATACGCACGATTTATGGTCTGCTTGATGGTCAACAATCTACGGCTCGGTCAAACTCCATCTTAGTTACTTGCTGCTATTTGGTCGTTGATCATGCTCTGTGTGTATCGACCCTGCTTGCTTGTGGAAGTGACCACATGGACGTACGTGCGCACAGTTGCCGCTGCAGCAAGAAGGCTCGCAAGACTTGATCTGTCTTCCGCGACAAGTGCATGAAGCTCGCCAGCTTGCGCTTCCGATAGATTTGGCGTTGCGCATCGAGTATAGTTTTGGGCAGCAGATACTCCCACAGCCGCAGCCCAGAGGAGAGCAGATTCAAGCTTCATCGTCGTAATACGTTTGGTAGCGGAATGATGGAACTTGAGCAACGCGGAATAAATGCTAGGAAAGTGAGATTGGAGAACATCATTACCTGCCTATGCATATTCTTATAGCGACTGTGAATGGCTCCAGCAGGTACTGAACCTCTTGGAATCCGCTCTCATTGATAGCGTGGCTGCTGCATGCCGTAGTGAACAATCGTCACCTGGATCCGATTGCTGCCAATGAGGCTCGCGAGCACGCCACCTCAAATTGAGGTTTCCACCCTATGTCTCTAAGATTGTCGTTCTTTTGCCTCCACGGGAAGGTAAGCTAGCAGTGTATGATTAACATGGTCTTGGAAGAGACAGGACTTGTGGTGATGCGGCAAGTGGCGATGTTGTATGCGAGACCAAGACCGCTATGTTATAGTAGTCATCTGGGAGGCACGACCGGAGATGGCGGCATTCTGAAGTCCTTGGATGAGCATACGGTCATATTGTTGATAATGCCTCGCAAGTCCGAAGGGCTTTTCTTTTGGTTTCGGTCCGAGTTCCGGTCCGGCCTCTTGGCACTTGGCACTTGGTACTTGGCTTCTTCGCGAAGTTGAAGACTCCTTGAAGACTCCTTCATCATCAACAGTGTCAGTACTATGATATGGTCGCCTGGCTCTTAATCATGAAGGCCGCCAGTCGAATTCCCCCTGAACGTCTATCAGCTGCGCTGCTCAGTGTACCATTACTACGCCACATTATCGACGCAAAAGAATCTGTTTCGACTCGTGGAGGCCACAAACCAGTACGCGTCGTACTTCGGGGTCTGCTCGAACGGTCTCACAAGCTGCAGAAGTCTTATGATCCTGGAATAAAGCACTGATCAGGAGACAGCTGACCGATCACCATCAAGATCATCTGAGAAGCGCGCTTTTCCTGACTACAACTATGTAATTTCTGCCAGTCTGCACTGATATTACGCTATGCTGATACCGACTCGCTGTTGTCGACCGGCCTGCGGCCGAACACTGAATATCTGTATTCTCGATCAGTCCAATTCAGGTCATGAGTCAAGATCGTACCTACACAGGCCAATATGAGTGGATTCGTGGGTTCACGATATCCCTTCTGACTCTGGCTAGAAACACCTGAATCTCCTCCGGCGTCATTCCAAGAACACCAGTCCACAATCTCAAGGTGAAGCCTTCGATGCCAGCGAGAAAATTGGCTCTGGTCATCCTGCCCAGAAACTTGAAGCTCTTATCTCTAGCCCATGTTCCAACCGGCCATTTAAACTGCAATTCCGTCACTTCCTCGAAGCCTTGGTCAATCATCCATTCCTTGTACTTGGCCGGAGCTGCTATGTCCATACCCAGCCTTGCGCAGCATTCTACCTGCCGGTCCAGCCATGTCTCCAGATATGTCCCATTCATCGTTCCGTCGTCACATCTGAACGGCATATAGAGATCCGTCATCTCCAGCCAGCCACCAGGATTCAGTGCCTCGAAGGACTGCCGGATTATTGCGGGGTAGTCTTTGCTCGTGCCAACCAGGGCTCTGGCATGAATGAAGTCGAACTTCTGCTTGAAAGTCCAATCACAGTTGAAGTCATCGATCTCAAATTTGCAATTAGGAGGAACGAATTGTGGCTGGATTGGGCTCAGATCAGTGCCAACGATCTCGCTCTCTGGATGTTCATCGGCGAAATCGATAGCCTGAATCATACATCAACTACCGTCCACGGATTGAAAAAAGCTGTGTCCGAGACTGACCCAAATTCCTGTTCCGCAGCCTAGATCGAGTACGTTCTTGACGTCTGCTGGCAGCGGACATAGATGGAGCTTGCGACCAAACGTGTACAAGAACATTTCATGTTGCAGGTCCAATCTTTCCTGCTCCCGTTCGTCGTCTGGAAGTCCGTACGAGTCTCCAAGAACCGACCTATACCGGTGGTATCCTCTGCCATTCTCCTCGACTGACTCCAGTAGACTGGATCGGAGCGATTGGGTGACGGACGCAACATCGTGCCCGACAGCAGAATCAGTCTCAGAAGTATCCTCGGGAGATATTACTCCTTGCTGCTGATCAGCCATGTCTGCATTTTATCTGAAGCATCAAAATTTAGAGCTTGAAAACGTTTCGAGACCTGGTGATTGTCGAGGTTCGGATGATGTTTCTGTGCCGCAAAGAACCCGGTCCGGCCTTCCCGCAGGCATGCAGCTTCGTAGGGCACAGGTGCTACCCATGGTCCCATGCATATGCTTGAAACCTTCCTCGAGGTGTGATTGGTGTGTGCTCGAGCACTTTAACCTAGGCACGAATAAGCTGTCCAGAAATCCTCAATAGTCCGAAGCGGCGCAACTACGGCATCGCCAGGCTTTCCTGGACATCTCGGCGTATACTGTATCCATCCACTGCCTGGAAGCTAAAATAATGTCATCTACGATCCCTTCATAATTGCTCCTTCGACTCATCACTGCCTTCTATCGCATCTTGGGTCCGATAGTACCACCGCTTATCGCACATATTACAGCATCTGCACGCATCGGAAGGCTATCAATTTCTCCCCATTTCTGGCTAGTAGGGGTTTAGGCCAATGACAATATCGGCTTGACTGTTAAGCGTAAAGAGAATAGCCCTCCGATGCATGCAGATGCTGTATACCTGGGCCGACAGGATGGGCCTTGTGCACTTGGAGCCGGACATGATGGACCAACTCAGCGAAAAGTACAGTATGGCCCTCTCGTTCGGGTAGATCCAAATACAGTCATCACTTCCGATGCCGATGCCGATGTCGTTCGCAAGATGTCTGCTGTGCAATCACCAACCCATCGACAACAAGTATCTTTTCACAGCCGGAAACATCAAACCAACGGATTTAGCGAGGAAGATACAATAGGGTTTACGGTCTTGTAAAGCAGCATTCGACACCAAATTTTACCACCTGAGGGATGGCAGTGATAATCATGGCTATATCGCCGAGATTGAGAATCTGCTGCCATGTATCACCTGGATAGCCCCAATACCAGGGTTTAACAATTTTCTGACTGACATCGGTCTCTTCCAAATGACTGCAAAATTTGCCGATGGACGAGCGGGCTTTGAGAAGGTAGCTCACGAACAAGTTGAAAAGCAATTCGAGCCCGGGTCGCCCGAAATATGAGATGAATTCTCATATGTTGGGCAGCTTCATTCGTCATGGACTGTCTCGCGAGCGGGCGAAAGAAGAGGCTGTCTTCGACTACCAACAGCAGAGATTGACGATGCAGTCGCACGTGGAGCACCGCCGCCAAAAGGTCAAATCGTATCCGAGGTCCAGGCTCGCGAACTTCCTCTCTTGCAAGCCACTATTAACGAAGGCCTGCGTTGGTATCCCGCGAAACCTGCTGAGCTATCAAAGTCGACGCCTCCACAGGGTGATACATTATGTCTTTACTATATTCTTGGAGGAACCAAGATCGGAAAATCTGTGAAAGCCGTTCATCGAAACGAAGAGCTTTATGCTCCGGATACGGAGGCCTTCCGACCGGCAGCATTTATACATCCGGTTGGTCATGAGATGGATCCGGCTAAGCTTCTTGTCATGTTACGGAACAACGACCTAGTGGCAGATTCCAGTATCTGGGAACGCCTGTCGCTTGGCTCGAGCTGAACAAAATCGTCGCGGAGTCTCTGAAGAGATACGAATTCAGCTTGATAAACTTGCTAAAGCCGTGGGATGCACGATGCTACGGCAGGCATTTGGGTTACAGTGGGGCAAAGAAGTTGATTCTTCGACAAGAGCAACATTGATGTTTGCACTGACTGGATTACTTCGGCATGCGTTGTCGACCTCAACGCCGCAAACAGCAATCGCACCATCAATTCCTCCTTTTGGAAACAGAACCTCATGTCGGGTCATCATGAAATGTTCTCAGCTGCAAGAATCTTTGCAAGATCACTTTGTGGATCTCACACAATACACTGTCTATCAACAATTTTCAGACGTCAATCAGCCCATGTCCCATATCTAGAGAAATGGCCGGAGACAAAATCACTGAATGGCAATGGATTGTCTCGTGAGCGAGTGACAGAGAACAAGACATTGCATTGGCATGCAATCGCAACAAAATGACCGCAAGATCGCGAGGCTGAGTGCTAGGTGGTGAGATGTTCTTCCTTTGTCCCTCTTTGTTCTGCTTCTTTGTGCGAAGCGCATCGTCCCAGCGGCCATCTCATTGAACAATTAGGGTCCTTGTTTTCGAACAATGCATTGTGGGCGTGCTGAGGCCGATGCCAGTGAGCTCAGCACAGGTGGATTCTACTCTATATTGCATTTTTGAAAGTTCACCTGCACCGAGCTGCGACGCATAAGTACATCCTCCCGCGCCTCGACATCTCTTCTTCCTCGCCAAACATCTACCTTCGCCGATTCTCTCCGCGACTCCAAAAGTTTTACAAGACTACGCTTCCGATTCGATATCCGGAAGCCCATACACACTTGCTCTCCTCGAGCTGTACAGACTCGCATAGAAGACGAGTGTCAGCGTGACTGCGCTTGTGTCCAATCCTCGACCTTGTCGCAGCGTCAAAATGTGCAAGTACACCCTCTTCAACTTCCTGTGCGGTGGCACAAAGATCAAGGTCGCAGAGCCATGCGACCAAGCTAGCACTAACTACTTAGGCATTACCTTCTGCAGAAGCGATCCTCATCCACACATCGACGACTCCAAGCCCCGCGAGTTCGTGTCTCCGACCTTCGGGCCGGGCATATGCTCGAACATGCATTGCAGAGAACTCTGGGGAATGGTACCCAAGCATCAAGCCGAGAAGCACCTTGCGCAAGACCTAGTGGAAGACGACACGCCATTCGACATGTCTCCAGAAGCCTGCCAGGAGCGCGAAGACATCTGGGCCCGCACCATGCTCGACGAAGAGCAGCAGATGGACGCCTACTGGACGAAATGGCCTCTCCCAGTACACACCATGACCCTGAACGCAAAAGGTTGGCTCTTCCCCCAAAGCTTCTCAACAGCCGAGTTCGCCGAAATCTCCCAGCAGTGCAGCGCGTCACTCCCCCATATCGACGACGTGCACTGGAAAGAGCTCAATCCAAAGTACTTGAGCCAACAAGCTCTGCAGTACGTCACGTCCCTCTACCTCCCCGCCTCCGTCACCGATGTGCGTCGCCACGAGATCCCCATCACCACCCCGGTGAAGCAGTTCTTCGGACCTTTCCGTATCAGAGAACACACTTGTCGTCCAGCAACGGGCTTTTGCAAAACTTGCGGTCTCTACCAAACCAAGACCAAGACGTCCGCGAAGCAGAACAACTTCTTCTTCTCACAGCAAGATTTCGAGAAACGTCTTGAAGCTTCCGAAATCTATGCTGAGGAAAATAAGGCTTTTGGGCTGCATTACAAGCCGCTTCGTCCGGGCTTGATCAGTGATCCTTCTGCGTCCAGGAGCGATACTGGTGGTGATGATCATGGAGACCTGGGCGAGAAGGTTTTGGAAGACTTCTTTTTCCAGATGGATGTCGATGAGTTTGTTGCTGATGTGGATGCTGGGGTGTATGATATGATGGAGATTTGAGCTTGACTGACGGACGTACCCACAGCTGCGGGTTAGACACGCGGAAGCGAAATGTAAGGGTTATGGTGCATAAGTTCCGGAAGATGGCGAGGTTGAGTGCTGACATTTCTTTTTTTGTTTCTGTGGTGTTTTCTTACCGCGATGCACAATCTGAGTTGTTGAAGGTTTCGTGTGCAAGGCGACAGCAGACATGAGAAGCGGAGGAGTTGTCAGTGTCACGATGTAGGTACTTTTCCTCGTTTGCTTTCCATTGGGCGATCTAGAAAATGTAGCCAATTGAATGTCTGTACAGCCATGAGCCATCGCGGCCATTGGCTCTATCGGCAGCTTCCTTCGCGAGCCATTCCTGTTCATCTGCATCGATGACATCCTTGTCAGTCCAAAGATCCGCCTCGTGTGGTTTTACGCCGTGAGTTTTCTTGAGGAATTTGTAGCCTGCGATCATGATTAGGTAGAGAGGGATTCCGAGGTAACCGGTCTAGAGAAGCGTTAGCAAGATGCCCAGGTCGAGAGATATAGATTTCTACGCACGATGAAGTTCTTGTAGTCGAAGTTGCCGTAGCTGTCCGGTTTCGGGACAAATACGGTGAAGTTCTTGGTCAAAGCAATGAGACAGCAGAATGCTAGAGCCACGTAGCTTCCCCACAGGCCGAAAGGTGACTTGTATCGGAGCTGGCTGCTATTGTCTGGTACGCCTTGCGCACGTCTGGCTTTGATGAAGTAGATGTGTGAGACTAGAATAGAGATCCAGGTGAGGAGGCCGAAAATGGAGACCAGGTTGACGAAGTAGCCGAAGACTGTCTTGGAGGAGGTCGAGACGTTCATAAAGGCGATGCAGCAGATCAGAGAAGAAAGTCCGAGGGCGTAGTAGGGTACACCGCGTTTGTTGGTAATAGCCAGGAACTCAGGAGCATGCCGTTTCAGCGCCAAGCCGTGCAGGGTCCTTGAGGCAATGTACAGGTCAGAGTTGGATGCGCTGAAGACGAAGATGAGAATGCAGCCGTTGATGAAGCCGGGAAGCACGTCGATTCCGGCGAGCTTGATCGCAACGACGAACGGAGAAGCTGCGGCAGAGGTAGACGACTTGGTGGCGAAGGCGAGCTTATTGCTGTTGTATGGAACGATCATGCCAAGAAGGATCACGGAGACCACGTAGAAGATGGCAATGCGCCAGAAGGTAAGCTTGATGGCGCGAGGGATATTCTTGCGTGGGTTTTGTGCCTCTCCAACGGTCACGCCAACCAGCTCAGTTCCGAGATAGGCAAAGACTGCAGTGACCATGCTCTGCCAGACGGCAGTAAAGCGTCCCGTAGCGCCCTTGCCAACGTATTCCTTGAAAGCTCCCGGGTCGTTCCAGTATCTGAAGCCCCGACGGTCCCCATCAGCGCCTCCAAGGGCAATGATGAGCGAGAGAATGATCAAGCCGATGATGACCAAGACTTTGACGGACGAGAGCCAGAATTCCAGTTCTCCGAAATATCGGATACCGAGCACATTGATCGTTATGATGACCACCAGGAATACAGCGATCCAGACGCCGGGGTTGACCTTGTCTGCTGGCAGCCAATACTGTATGACCAGCGCGGCCGCAGTCAATTGATTCGGAGTCGTAATGATGTATTTGAACCAGTAGGTGTAACCGAGAGAGAAGCCTGTTGGATATTAGCAAAGCTTGACGATATCGAAATATACGATCACTTACCCAGAGCAGGATCCACGAATCGAGTGGCATATACAGCAAAACCACCCGCAGCCGGCAACCAGGTTGCCATCTCGCCAAGGGCCGCCATGACTACGTAGACCAGCATACCGACGAGTGTGTACGAAATGAGAATCGATGCCGGGCCGGTTTTCGCGAGGGCAGATCCAGTACCAATGATCAAACCAGTTCCGATAGCGCCTGAAAAGTGTTGAAGTGCAAAATCAGCAAATGTAACACACGTTCTCGCAAGGCATTGCTCTCTTGCCTCCAATCGCAATCATAGAAACCTGGCGAGCAGAAAGGCCTCTGTGCAGGCTGTGGTGAGAGTCGTTGGGATCACTGAGGGCTCCAACGCCAACGCCCGTGACTGGCGATGCGGCTCCATACTGCTGATACTCGTATGCCACTTTCTCCTCATCGACCTTTCGTGCTTGATCCTCGGCCGATATGGAGGAAGTCCGTTTCGCGGCGAATATGGCCATGATGGAACGAAATGGCCAAAATGCCAATGCTCTTCTACTAGGAAGTCTTCTATCAGCGAGGGAGCGGCATGTTTAAGTAATGCCATCTAGACTATCGCGTGCTAGCCAAGGCCGCATGCACAGGGAACACGAGGCCGTTATCTGGCGCTCCAAAGCCGAATGCAACGGTGCCAGGCTTGCGACTGGTTCAACATGATGCACCGCTGCCTCGGCTTGCTTGGCACGTCGTTCATCTCAGTCTAGCGATGGCGTAACACTCCTAATCCCGCCACGTTGCTATTCTACACCTACATGGTTCTTTGCGGGAACTTCCGGAGTAAGACACCTCACTTCTAGGCATGTGGTACAGCGTTGAGGCTTGGAAGGTCGACAAGAATTCGCGCACGCAGGCACCATCTCTTGACTCCCTTGGCTGCGTCTTATCAAGCTCAGTCGGTGGCGTAGTTCTAAGCTGTGCCATGTTCCTTCTGCGAGATTTATCTTCCGCCATGGCGCAGCAAGTATACCATTGTGAGAAGTCAGACATCGAGGCACGCGTGACCTGGCGACAAGACTCAAGGCCTTCTCTAGCGATCTGTGCCTCACCCAAGAGAGGATTCTTCATTGGAATGCAGGCCCCAGGGACAGAATATCTTGCCAGCACGATCAATTACTTAACGGCTTAATTCTACCGCATGTTAGAGATGGGAATGAGGTGGTCAAGATACTCTGGTTTCAACAGAGCGGTCTATCAGGATGGGACAAATACGAAGAATGTGTCTAGATACGGTATATTCGTGGAAGCCACAATCGCAATTGTGCCTCTCTCTCTCCTACCCGCTCCTCCTTCCAAGCACAAAGAACTTCCACGACTCTCTTCACGGCCCATTCTTGCAATACGATTCCTCGGCACGCGTAATTCTCTTTCCGATGAGGATTTCGCATATCATTTTCTTAGAGAATCAGAAGAAGAAAATTTCCAAAGAATTTTTTTTT
>LFZN01000161.1:0-40671 GCA_001578235.1 Pseudocercospora eumusae | reverse complement strand
GGGGTTGCGCAGGAGGTGGATAACTACTGGATTGTGATGTTGGGGTGGGAGAATTTGTGGTGCCTGGTGTTGTTCGTGGTGGTAATGTGCCAGTGCCACGTGTGAGAAGACGATCTGATCGTGAGATTGTTAACTGGGATTTTAGGATCGTTTGGGGGAGAGACTTGCCTGCCGATGCCGCCGCTGGGTATCGAGTGGAGGGAGGGATCTGAAGCTGGTGAAGGTAGAGTCAGACCGGCCTTATACATGTAGTTTTCTGGAATATCAGACTTCCCCAGTATATTCGGAACTTTCACGACTACTGGGGACATGTAGTATGGGGGTTTGTTGAGATGGAGCTGGGAATCTCTTTCTCAGTTTGTCTACGACGACTCGAGCGATGATGAGAATGCGCTATGTATGCATCATCACCACAGAATCATAAGTCGCCAGCACAATAGGAGCGGTAATTACGGTCGAGTTCTATTGTCCTCCAGTCTCGCCCCAACTTCAGTTCTCTTGAGGGCATAAGTACGTGGACAGCTAGTGTGTAATTCAACAGAGCGGTGAGGGCTGGTCAAACGGCTCAGGCATCTCTCTACAGCGTTGTCGTCAACAAGATGTCGACTGCATTGCTTTGATCACGGGACACAGCGCGTTCATCTGTCACCATGCTCTCGGCTTCGAATCGAGTAGCAGACGAGATCTATGAGCAGACGCGACGCGGCTCATACAACTTACAGTTGGATCCTGTACCGGGTCTCAGGATCGATATTACTGGTGCTTCGACGGGCCGTGGACTTGTGAGCATAGTGACTGCAGGCTGAGTGGATGTGGTTTTAGGTGTCGATAATCGATGTGACAGCAGAGGCTACGATGTGGACGAGCAAAGACGGGCGGAGCAATAGATCATGTGAGAGACGACAGCGCGTGTTGTCCCTCTTCACGTCCACAGCCTCCTCCAGTTCTTGACCTCTTCGTACTCTTTTGCTCCGCTCGTCGACCATGTGCATGCGATGCCACGGAATCCGACACTATCATCAGCAATTCTGCCATTTTCAGTAGCAGCATCCGTTGTTACGAAGAAGCCTCGTAAGGTGAGACTCGTGAAGACACTCTTGTTTGTCTGCATCGAGTAGGTTCTCCTGACTTCAGCAGTACCGTATGCGCATCGAGGAGGTCATCACATCATTCCGGGTGTGTTGGCTCGTTCCTCGATCCGTCCACTGACAGTGCTCGGTCGTTCTCGTCGATTGTCCTGATCAGGAACCGGAGGACCGGAAGGCCGCGGCAATCAAAGTGGTCATTCATCAGGAGGCACAGCACAGTGGCCTCATTTTCCCGAAGTTTCCTCGGATACCGGTATTGTTCAGATTGGCAGCCATTTCCGGAGCACTGCCCTTCTCCTTCATCGAAGCGAAAAGGGAGATTGGAAGAAGAGTCTTTAGCTGTGTTGAGGTAGAATTGACTTCTGCCTGTGATGTTCTGGCACCGATTTACCTATCCCAACCTTGCTCATAGGACATCGCTTAACGCTGATGGGTCCCATGCAATGCATACACATCTGCCGAGACAGCTGTAATCTGCCAAGTCAACAAGGTGCCTGGTTCGAACTACTGGAGCGGTTTGCTAGTACCAAGCCTGTGTCGAGATCGCATCGGAGACGAGGATATGTGAAACCAGATTACCTTTTGTGATAGAGCACTTCATCCTCCCATATGAGATGTACACTTGAAAAAGCACCAACAACGACAGTGGTGATAATGACCAAGCTGAGAGTGTATTGAGAGGCTCTAGACTCTCGACTCGACTTCCTGCAATTCGAAGCAGAAGCCGCTATAGGAAGTGAACTGCCCAGGCAGCTCATGCGAGTGCGGGTTCGTAATTGAAGCCTATAGCGAATAGCTCATCACCATCATCAAATCACCTCATCATGGACTCACGGAAAGTAGAGTTTCAATAGCTCGATAGATTGGAGGGAGAAATTTCGTCGTCTGCTGCCCAACTTTGACTTCTGCTATCGGCAATCATCTCTTGAGTTGTCCCGCGTTGATGAAGCTTCCTCTGAATCCAGCTGTCAACAAGTCTACCATCCTTGTCTCCTCTTCTCGCAGTGCTAGTGCAACGGTAAATGCCGGTTAGCTGACAACTCTGATCGCTGTGAAAGATCACGTCGTCGGGCCCTGGCTCTCCGTTTCCAGCATTGCAGCTGGAAAGGGCGGAGAACCCATGCTTGTCGACTGCCGCTCCGTCTGTGCAATGGCTGTCTTCCACGATGACAGGCAATAATGACAGGCCTCGCGGTCGGGGAATCCGGTGACAGTGTGAGGGAGCCTGGACGAGCAAGCACACCGGCAGACGGTATTGGTTCTTTGCCGGGATTGAGGAGCAAGGACATGGGGATTTTTGCAAGCTGCAAGCATGCAAAGACTCGATGTAAGCCTGAACTTCGGCAGGTCCTCAATAATGGCATTTCTCATGGCCCGATATAGATTAGACTGGACAAGATGCATAATCAGCGCTTTGTTGTCTTCATCTCGTGAGCAGAAGTCGCACTTGCAGGTCTGTGCCGCGGAAGGACATTGCCCGCTGCATGTTGTTGACTCTGAGCAGCAGGTGCTAGACCAGTCCCGATCATGTTGTCTCATCATGCCCGCTCCCGTTTTTGGACGTTATGAATCAAACTTCATACCAGTGTTTTGAAGTCGCAAGGCTCGTCTACTGTGTATGTCGATCCGGGCGCGGAACGGTGCGGAGCCATGAAGCCCTGTCTCTATCAAAAGTCTGTTTAACAAAACAGCGTTGCGACGTTGGAAATGATGGACGTCTTTGAAAGTTTAGCGGGTGTTTCACACTGCATCATATGGTATACCGTTGTTCTCGCTTTGAACGCAGTTAGAGCGAGCGGCACATGCGGCGGTGCATGCGGCGGTGCATTATGGAAGAGTACACATAGTCTTGAGGTCGAGTGAAATTTCTTGAGAAGCACATGCTGTCTGGCGTCAACCGTGCATAATGCATTCATGCTGTCTTCATGATCCGTCACACTCCGGCGTCAGAGACTGAGTTAGTGCGACATGGCCGTTGCGCCATCTTCCTATCGAGCGGGCTGAGACATGAGCCTTGGTATGAGTGCAGCTAGAGAATCAGGCCTCGTTGTCAGAAGCCAAAGGTGGCACAATTGTCCAAGTTGGTTTGGACATAATTAGAATAATGGTCACTGCATGATTGGCGGCAGACGACAATGCACATTGTTGAAATCTCTCTGGCCCAACAATAATGCTCTCTACTACTACGCTCCTGAGGCTTGCATTTTTGACCAAAGGCCTGGGTTGGAGCGGCGGCAGGCACATGATCCATACAGTACAGTACATAGTTAACTACATTGCCTTGTCCCACACGAGATCGTCGCCCATATCCCAGTTTGACAGGAGCCCATGTGGTAAACGTTTTGGTTGATTCTGGAGACGACGAACTGCTGTCCCGGATCAAGCCTCAAGCCTGGTGCTAATCCTGTATGCACAGCCGTTGGGCTGGCTGGCGGATTGCGCCACAGGCTTCGGCATCGTTTACGCTTCTTCTCCTGCATAAGCTTCTGGAGCGAGGTTGACATGATTATTATTATTGTCTCCTGCGACACTCCGACGCGAGACAATCATGAATGGCAAGCAGTGCAAAATTCGACTTCCGATGCAGAGAGCAGAATGTCGCGCGGCCGAATTTGCCAGGGTATTTTTCGGAACACACACAGTATCTGCGCTTTGGGCCAGAGACGATCATCGCGCCTCGCTGTCGGCAGCGTCGGGGAACAAGGACCAGGACCAGGAGGGGAGACCGAGAAAGAGGCGCTCCAGCTGGGGCCAGTGACCAGGATGCCACGTGCCGCTGGGTCAAGACTCAAGACAGCCAACGCGGCCGGAGTGGCGCTGCTGTCGTCTTCGTCTTCTATTCTACGAACGGCCGGCGAGCACGATTACTGTATTATTGCTGCAGCTGCGAAAGTGCCTCGCAGTCGGACAGGCCACTACTACTCCGACCACTTCACTAATCAAAGCACGCACAATCATCATAGTGCGCTAGAGACGCGCCTAGAGGTGTCGAGCAGAAAGGAATTCTCCGTAGTGCGAGAGCTTCGTAGGAGCAGTGCGTTGGTTGGCCGCCTTCCGGTCCATCGGCATGCGAGTCAGTGGATGATGCCGCAAAATGTGTCTGAAACACAGCGCATGCTGTGAGTTTGAACACTCGGTGGCAGGCCGGCGTGCCTGCACCAATCACCCAACGCGTGCTCCATACTTCCAGCATCGCTTACGAATGGGTCGGATGGCTGCCACGCTAGGCCGTCACCCTGCATCAGTGCGTCGACTAGGAGAGGAGCATCCGGCACGCCTGGACGCACAAGCTAGAACTACCTGCTGGCCTGCATACGAGCCATACGTGATCGAGTTGGTATGCATCGAGGTGATGATGATAGAGAAAGAAAGAGGCAAAGCAGAGACGTGTTTCGGCGATGAGCCAAATAATAATGCCGCGCGCGACTGCAGTTGTTCTCATGCTCGATACCGCTTATGGAAGCGACACCCATGATATGATATATTGCTGGTGGAGCTTGGTGAGTGGATCGACGCAACAATAAGCGGCGGGGTTGCCACCGAAGCGAGTAGACGTTGTGTGACCTGAACGAGATGAGATGATGAATGGGAAACGCTGATATGGAAATCGATGACGATCGCTCAAAATCGCGCTGTTGGTTGAAGAGCATAATAATAATAATAATGGCAGATGTTTGGGTCATCATGGCCAGGCAGATAGGTGGTGGTGATAACGACAGCTGCTATTATTGCTGCTGGATATGCTATATGGCCATCATCTCATCTGCCGTGACTTAGCGCGCGCGCATGAAGGGCCGGATAGGAGAGCACATGTCAGCTCGGCGGCGGGCAGGCAAGGTTCGCGCAGACGGCTGAATGATTGCAGTGACAGCAAAGGGAATGTTAGGTACAGCATCAACGGGGTGAAGTCACTGAAGTGAGGTTCAGAAAAGGTAGTGATGGTTCTCAGGCCTTCGCAGTGGCTTCGTCTGGACTCTGGTGTTTCTGTGGATGGTCCGAGCGTGCAGAGTGGGTATGGTGGTCCTTTTGCCGACCCAAGACGCGACGCCGCTACGCCTAGGATAATTTTGGGTACCTAAGCGTGGCACGTCTAGCTCGGTAGGTTGCAGCAGCAGCGAGAAATTCATCGGCCGTAGTATCATCGTCTGTGTGCGTGCTTGGACTTGGACTTGGGTGGTGTGGCAGAGCTACTACTCGTCGCTACTCGCTAGCAGTCCGCCGTACCAGTGCATTATTTGCAGACAGTCGGTGACAACAACAACAACAACAGAAGCTAGCTACCGAGTCCGTCGGCGCTCGTAAAAAGGCAGCCTGTCCTGCCCTGCCCTGCCCTGCGCGCGGATCGGATCATTATCACTACCCTTGAAGGCTCGCGCCCCCAGCACTGCCAGGCCCTTTAACCTCGATTCATCTCGAACAAGGTTGCGTCGTGCGTCGAGGCAAGATACCACAAGCATCGAACACGACGCTGCGACACGACTCGCCGACGGCCTGCCTGGAGGGCTATCCCAGCTCGATACTGCGGCCTGGCATATCGATACTTGTCAAGGGCCTGTTTTGGGATTGGCTTTGGGTGTGAGAACTCTCGCGAGCTGGGTTCACCACGCTCTCTGGGAATCGACGGACGTGCGACCAGGGCCATACTGACATGGTACGTATCTGAGATTGTTTTGATCTGCCTCCATCCTGCACTGCAGCACCAGCACCAGCACGTATCTGCACGCTTGTTCTCGCGCAGCAGAGACGACGTTGTTTTGTCGCTTTGCATTATTCACTCTGCTGTACCGCCCGCCCGCCACACAACGCGCCCCTGCCCGACAACGAAGCATCCATCACCATCGCCATCCATCGCCGCAGCACATCCAAACGCTGCCAGAGCGCTGGGCCATCAAGTACGCGCACAACCGGACTCCATTGTTGTTACATACTGGTATTGCACCTCGGTACGGATCTGATCGCTGCTGGCAACCCCAAGCCAAACCAATCCAATCCTGCAAGCACTGCACTGCTCCTACTCACGACCACACCCGCCCGCACGCACGCACGCCCGCCCGCCCTGAATCTGGCACTACACTGTTCCCAGCGCGCGCATGTCCGTCGTCGCACTCCAAGCACCACGCGCATTTCCTGCCGCCATGCAGTCTTTCGAGACGCGCCCTCTGCACACACTGCCGGTACGATGCCACTACATTGTTGCTGCTTCATCATCATCACCATCATTGGCTTGCCCACTCACTATTCACAATTTACCCTCTCTGACTCTGACACAACGGCTAAAACCCGCGCTACCGCCAACACAACACCCGAGCCCACCCTGTTTTGCGTTTGATGAAGCACCTCCGCCACACATTTCCTTCCTGCATGGCAAAAGTCAAAACGCCTTCACACTTTCCTGCTGTCGCCGACCGTGACTGCCTGACTTTTGTGCGGTGGAGAGTCGCGCCTTCCAAGTTCCTGCTTTTCCCTCCCTTCCCTTCCCTTCCCCGCCGAAGCGAAACGACCCCTCCACCGCGCACACTGCCCAAAGCAACTACCCTGTCCCTGGCCTGGCCTGTCTCTTGCCAGCACCCAGCCTTGCCCACAACCCCATCCACACTTCCCGGCCTCTTCCCCGACCAGGATCATCGATCGACGCCTGCTGAAACGCTTGCAACATTTGACGTCCAACAAATCTACTCTCCCGTGCCGCCGCCCATCGAAGCAATAGCACTCGCCCGGGCCTGCCCTGCCGACACACACCTATACTGACTATAGCTCTTCTATTAGAATCAACCAAATGCCGGCCACCAGCAGGGTTTGCCTCCTCCGCAACCTCTGCAGCATCCTCGATCTGCAGGACTAGTACAACAGCAGCATCGCCCACACTCGCCTCACCAATCGCAGAATAACATCAATTCTGCCTCGAGCGGTCCCTACATCTCGCCACATTCCTCCTCACACAGCCTATCCCAGCATCAGTCTCCGTACATCGGCACCGTACCTGGCATCCCCTCGCAGTCCTCCGGCGACGCACACTTCTTCGGCGCCCACCCCAGTCCCTACTCCTCCAACAGCGCCGCAGGGAGCTACGCATCATCAGGTGAGTTTTTGAAACGAATTAATTTGAAATCTGGAATCCCCGAACCATAATGGGATTGATCGCCAGCTGTGAAAGTTGGCTGCTATGGCGCGTTCCTTTAGTTTAGGACTGACCAGCTTTGCAGAACCGAACGAAAGCATGGCCACGCAGGCGGCGATCAGCCGTCAGACATATCCGCCAATCTCAAGCTACCAGACTCCGCAGTCTAACTCACCGGCTTCCATCCATTCGCCACAAACTGACGCACATGGTCGACCGTTGTACGGCATACCCTCCATGCCGCAACAGATCTACTATCCACAGTATCAGATGCAGCAGCAGCAGTCGCCTTATGGCCAGCATCCTGCTGCTGCATCGCACTCCTCCATCACTTCGGCGCCCGGCATGCTCATGTCGCATCAGCAGCCGCAGCAACACATGCAGCAGCCGCCACAAGCGCAGGCTGGTCACCCGCAAGCCATGCTTGATAACAAGTCTTCGCAATCCTCCCTTCAACGACCACCTTCTGCGCTTGCGCCGCCTCAAGCACCCCAAACTCCCTCTGGACCAGGTATGCACGGCAATCTTCCGACCTCTTCTTCTTCGTCAGATCACGGCCCTAACTCGAGCGCAGCGCCAGGTCCCATCCCTGCGACCACGCCGCTAGTTGTGCGACAAGACAACAATGGCGTGCAATGGATCGCATTCGAATACTCGCGCGACCGTGTGAAAATGGAATACACGATCCGCTGTGACGTCGAATCGGTGAACGTCGACGAATTGAGCCCCGAATTCAAGTCGGCGAACTGCGTCTACCCGCGCGCGTGCTGTGGGAAAGACCAATACAAGGGCAATCGCCTCCACTACGAGAGCGAATGCAACGCGGTCGGTTGGGCCCTCGCGCAATTGAACCCGAATCTGCGCGAGAAGCGCGGCCTGATCCAACGCGCCGTGGACAGCTGGAGAAACAGCAACCAGGACGTGAGGCTGCGCAGTCGGAGAGTCCGACGCATGGCCAAAATTCAGAATAGAAACGCGGCGAAAGCGACACCTGGTGCGCCAGGCCAGTACCCAGGTCCACAAGGCCCAGGTAGCGCGGGCCTGCCACCACAGGGCATGCCTCCTGGTTCGGGTAGACCGCCCATGGGTCCTGGACCTCAGATGCACCACCACCATACTGACGGAAGTGAACCAGGCGGTGGGAACGATGTCAGCGGTATGTTCCACCAGATGTGAATGATATCCTGTACTACTACTGCTATTTGCACCTGCATTTGTGGAGTCGGTGGAGGAACCTCGGCGGAAGAACGATCAACATGTTATCGGTTTACATGACTGTGCACACACTTGTACAGCATGATTATCTCGCGAGGGGGCGCTGTAGCAAATTACGGCTGCCGCAGACTGTTGCTGAACTTTTTTGTTGTTGTTCTTGTACACTTCTTCGTCGCTCGCTGCACATCGATACCCTCAAGATACCCTGTTTTTCTCGCTTCGCATACACCCATGCAGCACATCCCTCAAGTTCTCACGCTAATCCGTTCGCTTTTCCTTATAGCCGGAAATGAATACAGTAGTGGAACCGGGCATCCTAACCAGCCGACAAACGGGCAAAGCGATCTGACATCGCCTACTACGGGCCGCTATTCACAGAACTTCTATCCCTCGTATCCCCAGCAACCAGGTGTGGGAGGCTCGTCCATGCCCTCAGTCCACGACGCCATGGATCCCATGCACAGCCAAGCATCCACACTGGCCACACCAGCTCGCGATTCTGTCAAAAAGGAAGATGAAGAGCACAAGCGTGCCCTATTCGGCGACGTACCAGAGTCCAAACGACGCAAGTTCATCCTCGTCGATGACAACCAACGTGGGACCCGCGTCCGGGTGCGTGTCATGCTGGACCAAGTCAAGATGGACGACATGCCCGACGCCCATCTTAGAATCAACGCCGTCTACCCACGCTCATACTTCCCTCGTCAGATGAGGTCGCCGCCTGGATCCCCGGGTGCACGTGGCAACTGGGACGATGAGAACGATGAGGGTGAGGATGGACAGACGTTGCCACCACAGGGCAAGACCCTCGTGCCCGTCTCCCTCATGGACGGCAGCGAGGCTAAACTACCAGTACCACGCATGACCAAGTCGAAGAGAAGCAAGGAGGTCGCCTTAAATGAGCTTGGCTACCGCATGAGCTGGGGCCAGGCGAGAACTTTCAATGGCATGTTGCACACACTCTATTCCAACCTCACCATATATCGCGGCTAACAATTCTATTCAAGGTCGAACACTCTTCCTTCAGCGCTCTCTCGACGCCTACAGAAACAAGATGCGCAGCACAATGATTGCTGGAGGCAGCGATACGGCAACCATTGCACCTCACTTCGAGACTCGACCAGGAAAGCGCAAGTGGCTCGAGAGAAACAAGCGAGCCAGGCGAGCCGACTCAATGCCTTGAGCTCACCAACACCATCTGATGACTTTTGTTACTAATAATGGCGGCGTAATGGAGCAAAGACTGGGCGGAAGACTTGTTCGCGGCATTGTCGACATCTTATACATGACATGCGTTACGAGAGTGTGCTGTCATAGACTCACGGCCTTTTTATCGAGATTGCTAGAGAGATGGGTGGCGAAAAAGAGCGACGGCGTTGGTTGGTCTTACTACTACTACTACTAACTACTACTACTACTACACATGATGTGGCGGCGCACATATCCTGTCGCATTGCTTTTTTTTGCACCTTTTTTTCTTTCTTTCTGTCTTTCTCAGCTGTCCTACGCAATTGCTAGAGCGATGTACAAACAACAACAAAAAAAATCATCCTGTGCCGGCTGCACTGGAATCGCGCTCCACATACACACACACATACATACAAAATAGCTTTTCTTTTGTTTTATTTAATCATCATAGATAATCGGCATGTATAGAATTCTTGTCATCATGGTTTTCCTTTCTTTCCTTTCCTTTCATATCCTATCCTATCCAATGATATGTACGCATGCATCTGCCGGGCCCGGCCTGGACTAGAACTAGGATCGAGTTTGCAACGATGAAGGTGGTCTTTTCTGTCCTAGTTACCGTAATTAATCTCTTTTGTTGTTGTTTTGTTTTGGTTTTCAGTATTGATTTGGACAATGCATGTATGTATCTACGTAGCTTGGGTGGGTGGGTGGGTTTAATCTTCTGATGAGGGAAGAAAGAAAGGAAAGAGAAAAATCGACGATTGCTTTTCAAGTGCCGACCGTCACCGTTCACTGAATGCGATTTTGATTTTATTAGGCTCGCTGGGTTTATCCATGCTCTGTGGAATAGGTACATACTGTTGATGTCAATGAGCGCTTTTCTCTCTCGTGCTAGCCAATACTAATTATTATGATCACATGCCCAAGAATCCTTTTCCTTTCCCTCCAAGTAAAACGCCTTCGCTTTGAATGATCTCCTACCGTATCTCACATGAAGTAAGTCATCATCATCATCGTCGTGGTCATCGTTATTAGTATTAGTATGCTTTATCTGTCGTTTTCCCGCCACAATTGGGGATTTTGATGCCTATATGGGTGGGAAAGTTAGCAAAAAGTCGACGTTTTTTTTTTCCAAAAAGTGTAGCTTGATCAGCGTACCATCTTTGAGATTCCTGTCACTATCAAACAGACCCCATGCAGACTCCCATTTGTTGTGCTTTGTATCGAATTGATGCTTCCATTCCTCGTCGAAAGCCTCGAACCTAGGAAGGCGGGAGTTGTTAACATGGTTCCGGCTTGCATGAACGCCTGCTCATCAACAAGGGAATAAGCGTATGGGAGAAACTCACCAGAAGAAGGTAGTACCGTTGTTCAAAGCATCGCAAACCCATCCATCCATGAAAGTGTTTAAGTTGTCAATGCTGGCCACAGCGCCGTCCTTTTCTGACGTACAGCCATATGCTGGATCGTTGGCATCACCGCAGTCATTACCACCTTGACTCGGCCAGCCTATCTCCGATATGATTTGTGTTGGATAGGTTAGACTTCCAGTGGTTTCTGTTTTGGCGGTCTTCAGAGGTATGTCTTTACCCTGCCAGAAAGTGTAGGCCCAGCTTGCAGCGTCTCCTGCAACGGTGCCAGCGAAGAAGGGATGAATGTTCGCCATCACGATGTCTGAGGCCTGCGCAAGGTTTGCATCCCAGTTGTCTCCTAGGTCGGCTGTTGATACAGGAAGGTTGATACCTTTCGATGTAAAGTTCTTACGAATGCCTTCAAGCTGCGTCTGAAGTTGGGTGATAGTCCACGTCTTCGCGTAGAGTACCTCATTACCCACAATGACTCCGACGAAGGAGCTGTGGTCATACTTATCCAGTATCTCGTACAAATGTGACATCTGCCGGTCATTTGTCGTTTGGTTACCATCGAGGTAGACTCCTAGCCACACTTTCATGCTGTCTTGCAGTTCAAGACGATCGATAGCTTCAAGAACAAGTTCTGTCTGGTTGCAGTCCGTTCCATATAAGCGTATCGCCGGAGTAAGTTGCGACAAGCGTGCAACGTCGAGCGTCACATTGTTCTGAACCGGTCCTCCGCCTGGGCTCAAGCATTGGGGATATTGAGCGTATCTCGGAGTGTAGTCGATCGTCGGAAAGACCTTGTGCAACTGATCGTTGTGGAGGACCGCCTGGACTTCTTTCGAGTGGATGTCGTACAAGCCGCCAGATGAGCTCCCGCTATTGCCACCACTTCCGCCATTCTTGCTTGCAAGAATACCGCCAACAATACCACCCACAATACCACCAATGATGAGAAACGCCAGAACACCACCGACAATCCACTTAAGTCGCTTGTTGCCTCCGCTCTGCTTGCTGAGCCATTCAGACTTGTCTGGATCCTGTCCGACTGGTCCATAGTTGCCACTGGCATCGTGAGCACCCAGACTTTTGGCAGCGCCGGCGCCAGCGGCTGCTCCAGAACCAAATCCGGCAGCTGCAGCAAGATTGAGGCGACTGCGTCGCTGTCGCGGTGCTTCCTCCAGGCCATCGTCTCCGTCGTCCGCTATTGAGCCAGGGTCAAAGTGGTCGTATCCATCGCCAAGGTAGTACGAGCCTCGAGGCATCTGACCTTCGTAGCCAGCTGCTGTGGCACCAAGGCCTGCAGCTGCAGCTGCAGCCATGGGTGGCACGTTCCTTGGTTGTGAGCGTTCCGGAGACCGAGGCGGCGATGAATGAGGAGCTCCTTGATTGTTTGCTGTAAGTGGTGTCAAAGACGATGATGAATTCTGATGGAAAGGACTAGGTGCCGAATGGTGTGGCGGCGGCGGCGGCGGCGGTGTAATGTCGTAGTGACGCGAATAGGGATCTGGTGAAGGTGGATTCAAGGTGGGATTGTACATGTTGTCATATGCTAAGGCTTCTGCGGGCGACTCGGGCGTTCTCGTTTGCTGTGTGGAAGGTCCATGCAGGTATCCAGACGGAATGCCATATTGTCTCTGCGACATATTCGCCGCTGCAATGATGCCCGATGACTGTAACGAAGGTATGAAGAAGAAGAAAAGGGTTCGGGAGGCTGCAGAATGGGTTTGCAGATGCGCCGAGAGAGGGGCTCCCTTGGGTGTCCTGGCGATGCCTCCTGTGCCGGGTTCTGCGCGCGGTGAGGAATGTTCTGTTGAAGCCAAGTGTGGTAGAAGTATGGTATGAGAAGAAGAGTACGAGGAGTGGTAATGCGTAATGGTGTAGCTAGTTTTTGCGTAGCCACTGTCAGCCTGCCCGCCACCACAAAGAACATTTTCCTTGGCGGAATTCGGTTAAATGCATACATGGCTGACATAAGGCCCAGCCTGCTGTAACCACGCCGATGGAATGTTCTGCATCGCTTCGAACCACGCTTGTGCCATCTTCTCATACCCAACAACCACCGGATGCACTCCGTCCTCGCCCAGGTCCGATCTTTCGCTGCCAATATGCGAATGGTCAGCCACTAGCACCTTTTGTCCTTTCGCTCGTCTCTCGCCCACAATCCTTGCGACTTCAGCATTGAACACTTGGACGCGCTCGTGTCCCTCGGCATCAGATCTGTTGTCTATAATCTGCGCAAGGATCAGTGTCGCTTCTGGACACTCGCAAAAGCAGTAGTCGATCAAGCTTTGCAGCCGACCAGGCGCTGTTTCGTAAGGATCTTGTGGTGCCCCCCCAAAGATATCCGTATTCATGTCATTTGTGCCAGCATGGAGCAAGATCACGTTTGGCTGCTGCCGGAGAATCTGGCTCTCGGCCACCTTTTCTTGAATCTGCTTGATCAGCATGCCGCCATGACCTTCATGGTGGTTGTCAATATGGTCTCCGCTAATCATGGAGCCAATGTATGTCACAGAACGGCCTGACAATTTATCAGCGAAGAAGAGCACATGGTGTTGGAAAACGCAACGCATACCGGAACCCAGAAGAAGATTTCTGAGATATGGGCGATACGAGTTCTGTCCATCGAGAAATGTACCGGCAGTGATGCTGTCTCCAAGCGGGAGAACTCGAAGTGGAACGTCGCTGATTGCGGTGTGGAAAGTCGCTAGAGACACGCTCTGGAAATCTGCGAATGGCATTAGCATTGATCAATTGCCATGTGAGACTGCTAGGCATCAGTACTAGTGAAGAGCAGGAAAAGCGCGGCAATGGCAAAGACTCCAGCACACCATGGTAGCCATCGAACATGCTGCCGACCTGAAAGCATTTCCATGCGAGTCGGAGCAATCCCTTCTGAACAGGCGGCCAGAACGACCTTTGGCAGAACGCGATAATGGAAGAGTGCTGTTCGAGATCCCCTGCAATAAGTCGTACGCGCCGGCGGCATTCGTCGGCAAAACCAGGATGTTGAGCAATCTAAGCAATCTGATGGCACAAATCGATTAGATTTGAGCCGTGCGCAGCATATAACAGCAATTGTTTCAGTTCGTCAGACTTACCCCAGGACTTCGTTAATAAGGGGATCATATGGAGAGGGTCCTAGGGCTGAGACCTTTGCAATGATGATAGCGTCCGCGAACAAGATCTGGCATCTCTTCGAGGCGGAGCAAAGACCGTCCTATAAGACACAACTGCAAGCAAGGGGGGCTGGAATGCATAAACCCACCGCCAGCAAGCAGTACACGGCTCGCTATGTCATATCATACCCCCAAGGCAGGACAGAGTATGTTCTTAGGAGCAGCGGCTTCTCTAGAGGACGGGAAGCAGTATCATAAGGGAAAAAGACACCTCGTACTTGGGCGAGTTTCAGCCTATAGAACGGATAGCCTGAGAGCCGCTCTGCCATATGATACACAATTAATTGTGCTATAGCGAGTACAAGAGCGCGTCCATCGCACAGTGTTTTCGCCGTCTTCCCAGACCAGCAGCTCTTAATGTGCACAGGCCATACCGTGGACCTGCTTTTGGCTCCGGTATGGCTTGACCATGATTGTCACGAAGACGGCAGGAACGCGTGAAGGGAGCTTGCTGTTGCATGAGAATAGCGCATACATATAGCGGGCAGTTCGTAATGTAGAGTAGGTACATCGGAATTTACTTGCCTATAGAACAAAATACTGCGTGCTGGATAGAGAAAGTAAAGCCTCGGCATCGAAATCAGGCAGACATGCTCGATGCCTCAAGTTCCAGTCCTGGCACAACGACCAGCATAGCACACCACTTGTGAAGTCTGCTGTGAGTGTTCGACATTGTAGACCGCGTCCATGTCAATCCTCCATGCGAGTAGAATATGGGTTGCATGAGATGTTTGTGTGTTTCCCTAAGTAACTAATAACTATACAATTTGCCAAAACGCGAGAAGCTGACGCTCCGTCACCGTGCTCACCGTGATGTTTACGCAACTCCACCTCCTGTGAATCATCAACAACAACATTGTCTAGCGCATCGATTTTCAGAAAGCAACAGCTGCTTTGAACGAACTTGAACAACATCTGCAGGCTAAAACAAGAACAATCAAAAACATGTCTCGTCCAGAGCACCTCCGCGGGTCCTCGTCAACGAACATCCACGGCGGCAACCAATACCGAGTGCTAGAAGGCAAGATCGCAGTCGTCACAGGAGCGTCCCGTGGCATTGGCGCTGCAATCTGCGAGAACCTCGCAGCTAAAGGCTGTCATCTCATCATGAACTACACGTCCGACAGCTCAGCAGAGAAGACATCCAAGCTGGCACAAGCACTGCAACAACAGCATGGAATTCAAACTCTCCCCGTCCAAGCAGACATGGGATCTGAGAAAGGTCCACAACACATCATCGACATCGCAAAGAACCACTTTGCCCACCCCAAAACCCAGAAGTTCCAAGTAGATGTTATCATCAACAATGCCGGCGTTGCAGGCAAAACCGCAATCGAGAATTGCACTTCTGAGGAATTCGATCGCTTGTACCACGTCAACGTACGAGGACCACTCCTCCTAATGAAGGCCGCACTCCCATACCTCCCGCACGACAGATCTGGCCGCATTGTCAATCTCAGCTCCGTGAGTGCCTCCCTGGGCTTCCACGACGATGGCATGTATGGCGGAACCAAAGCTGCCCTCGAAGCCATGACGAGGACTTGGGCGAGGGAGCTGAGCGAGAGGGCCACGGTAAATGCCGTCAACCCCGGACCCGTGGCAACAGATATGTACGGCGCTACAAGTCAGGAATTTCAAGCCAAGATGGCAGGCTGGACTAGGAATACGCCACTAGCTGCAATCCGCCCAGACGTTGACCGGAAAGACCTTGTTGAGGGTGCAGAGAATGCGGGAGGTAGACCGGTATGTACTGCTAAAGGGATGCATGAATTGGGTTCTGCTGACGTGCTTCAGGCGTATGACTTTGAGGTTGCTGGGGTTGTCGCAATGCTGTGTACACCGGACAGCGCCTGGTGCACAGGCAGCGTCGTCTGCGCAAATGGCGGCTTCAAGTTCAGCTACTAATCACCAGATCGTGGGAGCTCGTCTCGTTAGGCTTGATGGTATAGCTTCTTCAGAAAGGCTTAGATGCAGAGACGGCAATGAAGAATACACTGCCCGCTTTCCCGAACATATAGGTACGTATCTTCATCATTCACTGTACTCACATGTCTCGAATCTGGCAGACCTTGTTCAACTCTATGCTCGATCAATCAATGCTCCATGCTAGACCTTAAACCCTAGCTAGCTCCAGACTCATGACATTGACTGCGACAGACGAACAACGAAGTCGCGCAGCTTATCATACAACCTACATTTTTTCCCCCCGTCCCCAGATTTTCCACGGGGAGCAATATATCTTTCTCAACGACGACTCGGCATTATCACGAAACGACATATCATATCATGGTATTTCTTAGATTTTGAAAGAAAGAAAGAAAGAAAGCTGTTAAGATCGTAGGACAAGAAGAAGAAGAAGAAGAATCGGGAATTTCGTCGAGATGCTGCTCAACTTTCTTCCCATGGCAAATTGCGAGATTTACTACTTACTTACTGTTTGAAGGCGATTTTTTGGGACAAAAGACCATGTTTGAAAGCAACTTAGTGATATGACGGACAGGGTGAGTGAGTATGGGCCGCTGTGAAAAGCAAAAAACGTTGCAGTCAGTCTGCTTTTGGGGTGTATGGATACCGGTTCTGACAAGAAGAAGAACTTACCTATACTGCAATGACAGTTGGTCTTGGCCCGTGTTGCAGTCTCTCCTTTGCAGCAAGGACTTTGAAGGGTTCTTTAGGTAGATATAGCTGCGACATTGACATTTCCTAGCAAACACCATTCTCATCGTTCGACCATATCTTCCACGACACACCAGCACTCCATCTCAGCATATTCGAGAAACTGAATAGTATCCAGAAAAATTCTATGGTGGTGTGTATCGCCCTCACAAACGGAGATTGCCTCGAAGATAATCCAACGCTGTAGCGACTTCTGGTCACCAAGCGCCATTGTCGGAACAGATGACGTCCAAAGCCTTAAGAGGATCGTGGAAGAGCTCACAAAGGCCTGGACTGGTCTCCTCTCCAATGAGTTCACGGTCGACTATGTGGGTGGGGGTGTTACGCATTTGAGGAGACTCCCAGACAGCGAGTGTATCAGACGTTGTGCGTCCGCGTTAGGTTCATGGGCGACAGCGAAAAGCACGATCCGCATCCGGATGCGGGCATACGAGGGATGCTGAAGGATAGAAAGCTCGTGTTGGCGAGCGTTTATAAGAAGGACGTGCCTGCACTGCGACACGGGGCTTTGGATGATGTGGGTACTCCCTTGCTCGTAAGGCAAGACTCCAATCGATTATTTGCGACTGAACCAGCTGTGTCAAAGACGGCAGCACTGTCTCACCGCATTGCTTTGGAGTGCGCATTTTCGGAAACCATTGCTGACCCTTGTACCTGTTGCTTTTAGGTGGGAGCGATGACATTCTTGAAGCAGGCGTTGGATTTGGAGACGGTAGAGGACTTGGAGGAGGCAGAATGAAGTAGTCCTCAGACCAGTGGACCGTGGTATTCCGCCCTACTGCCAGCTATCTGTTCGAGCTGAGGCCACTGCACGAGAAATCTGTCCACGATGGGTAAAAGTAGTCTGCCAGACAAAGAAAGTCTCTTCACACGTGCCCATGATTCAATGTAGAGTGTCCTCATCTTATGTCGTGAATTGCAGCCACGGATATTGAAGAATCTCAGCAGGATGGAAGTGAAAATCAAGATGGTGGCGGTCGCTGGACCATTGCAGAGAATCAGGTCGGGAAAGTCCAGTTGACCGTCTGTAGTATGCGAAGTCAAGACACTGACGCATGTCCAGAAACATTTCAGACAAGATATTGGTGCAGTATACGCAGGCTGATGAATCTCTCGCGCTCGTGGAACCGTCACAATATCATATGTGCCCGAAATCAATCCCATGACTCTGTTGTCCTTGCCGTCCGTCAGTGTTGTCTGCGTGGACAACCCCGCCAGCTTCTCTTCAAATTGGAATGCCCTTTCAGCAGAAATTCCATCTCCTGAGCTGACAATCCATGTTCGGTGCGTATAGTCCCGCCAGTCCAGCCGGGAGTCGTAATCTTTCTCCGTTGCTGCTCGTTCCAGCATTCCTAGCATTTCTGCTGTATGCCCTCCACTTCCAAGCACGATCAGAAGGTGAGTCGGCTCTTCTGGATTCTGGCGGCCATGGCGAAGTGGCTTGGGTCGGGTTGGATCGATTACAGCTTTGAGCCGAAAGACAACGAGGACTGCTGTTGTGAGCAGGATCAGAGCCGCTGCCATCAGGATTTCCAGCATTGTTTTGGCGCTTCGTCACCGGATATTGTGGTCACCGCTCACTCATGGTGTGACTTGAAACGGACTTGCCAAAGCCGAAGGGCTCTAAAGGATACTGGTGTTGCTGCATTCCACAGCTGAGTGTTGGAGATGTGAGAAGTGGCCCATCTTCCAGGAACGAGGACTCGCCGAAGAATCTCCGCGAAGTACATAGTTCTACATCATACATCTCTTGTCAACAACGCCATTACCTCCTTCATCGCAACATCAGGTATCCGAAGGCGATTCGAGAACTTCAAGTCACTGTCAGACGTCGAAAAGATAAACCACCATGACCACAAATTGCGACTTTACACATGTCAAGTTTTGCTATCCTAACCCTCTCTCTTTATCTCCTTCCCTAGCTACATCATCCATACTGTCGACCAGCAGACTCCCCCTCCATCCGAACTTGTTCCTCCAAATTTCGACCTGCAGCATCAAACACTGGATCGAAACGAGCCATCTGTGTCAACACGCCTCCTTCACGGTCTGGATATCGTCCCCCGGGATCACGGACATCCTCAGAGATATCGCGAGGTAGAAACACAGCGCGACCCAAGATGCCATTCTTTCTCATGCGCGCTTCAATTTCCTGAAGCTCGACGCTGAGTTCCGGGCGATTCTGCCAATTGCTACCAACATGTTCCGTGAGTGGCAGGAATTGCACGTCTCTGTTGTTCTGGCGATCGGACTGTGGATGTAGCACTGGTTCTGGCGGGTGTGCAGCAGCAATGGGTGAAAAGACGCCTAGCGACTGTGGGGGTCCTGGATGAGGGTGAAGAACCGGTTTCGATATCTGTGGGATGGCAATAGCAGGGAAGACGGTTGGGGACTTCGGCGGCTCTGGTTCGGCGTGGCTCTGTTGCGCCAAACGGTGCTCAGATGGCAAACGGATCGGAGTCTTGGTGACTTCAGGTTCGGCAGTTGCCGGAAGACGAGGAAGCACTATGCCATCCTGTGTGACAAGAAAGTTAGGAGGGTGGCCGGAGGATTCTAGCCCTCCCTGCTCTTGATCCAACTGCTCAGCAGCATCATTGGCCCTGGCTTCTGCCGCCAACATTGCTGAGATCAGGCCTGGACGTGGACGACTAAGCCCGACGTCGACATCTGGTTGGGCAGTCGTGTTCAGATCGAATACCGACTCGGCATAGGCTTGCTCCTGAGAATCATATAGTGTAGGAGGAGTATGGCTTGCTTGGTCGTTGGCCAGATGCTCTGCTCTGCTCCTCTCAGAACGTTTGGCCGCTCTTTCAGCTCTGAGTTGACTTTCCAGAGCCTGTGCCTCCGCGATCTGGATGCTCTGTCGTGGGCGGAAGTCCGGAGATATCTGAGACTTGAAGCCTTCTTCACTTGCAACACTGATATCATCATCATAGGCTGGTCCTAGGCCGTCGCGAATGGAAGCGTTGTAGTCGATGGTTCCCGTCCGATGTGCTTCCTCGTCGCCATTGTCAACCCACATATGGTCGATTGCAAGCTTTCCAATCCTTATATTGCTCGCGCCAAAGTCTCTAATGTGAAGACTCCCGAGCTTAAGCTCGGCTATCTGGCACTCGCTAATCTGAATGTCATTGTATGAAATGTTATCCCTCATCACATTCTGGGGAATACGCTGCTTAGAATGATAGATCTCGTGCGTGAGGTAATCATTTCCTGTGGGCGGAGGCATTGCTTTTGGTTTCCAAGCATGCGATTGCTTGTGATCATGATGAGCTGGAACACGGAAAGCAGATGGTTTGATATGTAATGTGCTGTAAGTTTGCTAGAGAGCCTTTCAGAAAGAATTGACTTACAGTTCCATGACCTCAGTGTCAATGATGGTTCGAGAGCACACCATTGGAAACGAGTTAATTTGCTTGTAGATGCGCCGATTTCTAGATCTCATCAAACGTGACTAAAAGTGCTGCAAACTTCTACCAGCAGCCACCTCATTCTTCCATATCAGCCTCTCCGTCTTAGCGTTGACACCGGGACCATTGTATATACTTCCGTACTCATTGCCAGTAGCCCACTCGGCACCCTCGCCATCCTTGGACTTCGCAGTCGCCTTCCTCTTTACCCACTTTCCGTAGATGAGCAGATTATAAAGTCTAAAAGCCAGGAATGAGAACTTATCGCGCTCAAGGTCGGCAGGGTAGTCAGCGCCAAGGTCAACAGCCGCAGAGATACCAGATATGCAGGCTACCTCGTGTGCGTTGACAAGAGTCCATGAGGATGCATAGCGTGTATTGCGTTTGCCTTGAAGCGTCCATAGCCACGGAACCACCTTGATATAATGTGAGTAAGAGTGACAAAGCTGATGCCACCAGTCTTCCCGGATGATCTTATCCTTCTTGATCTCGTTCCTCGTCCACAAGTGGCTGTCTCTTTCGTTGTTGAGGAAGATGGTCTGGAAGACGTGGTTCTCGAAAGGTACTTCGGGTGGGAATTGGGCTTGGTAATTCGTGCAGTCGAAGCACATTTCGAGCTTGGTCAGATCCTGAGGATACATTCGGATCAGATACATTGCCTTGAAGTTGTCCTTGGCCCATTCGTTGCGTGACTGCATGTCTTGACCATTGATGCCGTTCACAGCCAGAGACGGCTCGTAGAAGTTCTCGTAATGTCGCTTCATGTAGTCATAGTCCTGGTGTGTGACGGTGATATCGTTGGCGAACTTGGCAGCTCCAAGAACACGCTTCTCGCCTCTAGTTGCTGTCGCAGCGAGAATGCGCTTGGCTGTGTCGGCGAGTACGCAAAGGACAATCTCGTCATACTCTTCAGTGGTCTCAACGGCATCGGCATCGGCTTTCGAGCCTTCAACATCATCTGGCACCCAAGCCGAGTTCGGGTTGTGTCCGTCTGAAGCCTTTGTTCGACCAATTATTTTGACAGTGACACCAGTCTTGTCGCGCTTCGTGACGCGGGTCACTTCTGTGGAGAGTCGTACATTAACGCCTCGCTTGATAAGATTCTGGCGCCAGGTATCGTAGAAGTCGCTCAGATTCGGGAAAACCACCATCGGTGGCAGGTTGGACGCTACGCTGTTCTTGTCCGGAGGATACCACATGCCATACGTAGGACTCGTGCTTAATCTCTCCAAGATCATAGCAGGCACTTCCGGGGTCCAATTTCCAGTACCAAGGAAGAGAGCCACCATGGGAAGAGCTACCACATTGGCGAACTCGGTGGTGAAACGGAAGAGCTTGACCAGGATCTTGATCGGCATCAACGCGAAGAAGATCTCAAACATCCTTACAATCTTCAGCATTCTGAAGAACCTGACGACTTCTGCCGAGTGCTTTTCCAGCATTTTCGTAGGGTATACGTTTGTCCAGAATTGCTCGCCTTTTCCAAAAGATACTTGGAGCTTGACTGGATCTGCCCAGAAACCATTTCTAGCGAACATGGTCAAGGTGTGGTGGAAAATGTATGAGCCACCTTGTACACCTTGGTTCAGCCATGATGCTCCCGTCTTTTGCTTGTCCAAAGGTATCGAGTATGCTTGGCCTCCGCAATAATCGACTGCGTCTACAATCGTTACATCGAATTTGTCCGGATGTTCAGAGAGATGGTGTGCACAGGACATTCCTGTGCCATTGTCAGCGCATCTCTCACCTTTTCCTTGCCTCATTCACTCACCTGCAGCTCCCGCACCCACCACGAGCACTTTCTTCCTCTTCGCGCCCTCCATTGTCTGGCTCATGTTGAATCGTGTCTGCGATCCGTTGGAGTCGAGCAGTGGTCTGCCGTCAGTCATCCCCAAACAAAGAAGCAAGGAGGTCAAGGAGCAAGGGTAAAGAGCCTCCTACCTGCCACCACTCAAGCCATGAGCGGTATGATAAAGGATTATCTACGCGCAGACAAGCATACCCGCGTCAGGTATCGTCATTGATTCCTGTCTAGCTTTAGTGGATCGGCATGCAGTTCTCAGATCGGTCTCGGAAGCAGCCGAGCGAGATCTGCCCCCGCTTTTTCAGCTTATTCTAGACAAGTGTATCTGCGAGGGCTTGGCTTGGTTGTGGTTGAGAGAAGAATGCGACCATGATTAGATAGTTTCAAAGTCGGCGAAAGATAGATCTGTCAAATGGGCAAGGCGAGTGATATGGACATTACATATGGATCGCAGTCATCAAAACTCCAATGGCTGGGCAAGGTCGTGAAGCAATCCTTAATCCCTATCGTTGCCCCGATGCTACCACATCGTGACTTCAGATGCGGCAATGATGCTTACACGTCCATCAAATTCGCAGCTCAACACGAGGGTTCGACTGGACCTCAGCAACCAGCTGCTAGGTACTTCAATATTGCCGGCTCTTACAGTGAGGCTTGAGAAGGCAGTATCGTCCGAACAAATCTGACACGCTGGACCGAGCTGCAACAGCCCTCAAGTTCGCCGACTAGCCATTATGTGGTGAGATGACCGGGCGAACAGCTGCTTCATATGTCTCCGGCTGCTTGTCTGCTCTCGATCGATCGCTGTCGAAGGACTGCATTTCACAGACATTGTTGCCTCTGGACAGGATGAGCATATTCGCGAAACCCGTCGCTGAGAGACCATCTGCCTCTCTTCCCCTAAGCATATCCTTCACCATCGACTTCGCAAAGCGGCGTCGCGCAGATGCCGGGAATCTTGCTCGCTCCTCTGCCAACAAGCCCATCGATGTAGGCTAGGAATGTGCTTATGGGCACCATATCCATGCTTCCGAATGCCGGGTGGCTCGATTGAAGTATTTGTCCACCCCAAAGAACTCTCAGGTAGTAACAACCCTGCTTGCTGTAAAGCTCGAACACAATCTCGGAACCCATACCAGGCCAGACCATTCGGTCGATCTGCAGAATTGAGAGCAGGCGGGAGACAGAGCCATCGTGTGCGACATTGTGTCTGTATTTGACGCTTTCAGATGTGGCAGATCCTGTGCTTGGAGGGCCTTGTCCCATGGCATGTCTGAAATTCTGAGCTAGCTCGGCCGCCCAGATGCCGTAACTTGCTACGCTTGCCGCAAGACTTTGGTTGGAATCACGATAGATGAAAGAATACTCATACTCGCCAAGGCGAAAGACTTCGTCGGCCTCATCTTGGCTGACACAATCTGTCGAATCTCCGATCTTACATGGAAGTGGCTTCTGATGGCACAGTCGAGACGAGAGGTTGTCAAAGTAGTGATCCCAGCTCATATGCCAATCGCTGGCATTAGAATTCACTCCAGATAATGCATCCAGTCGCGCGAAAAGATTAGAAGAAGCATTGATGTGCTGGAGCCAAGCAGGCGAGGAGCTTCCCGAACCGTAAGAGTTAAACAGAGCAGAGGCGCTAGAGCATGTGTAAGCTGGCTCGAGACTGTCGATGCTATCGGGCTGGATAAGAAGTGCCGCATTCTTGTTCTCGCGCTCGGGATACATGCCTGTAATAAGCATGCTTGCTACCTGAGATGTGATGACATTATTGGTGACTCTATAGGAGACCAGGTTCACATCGTGCTGCTCCGGGATGAAGCCTAGCATGCCACTGTAGACGGCCTTCAAATTTTTACCATGTTTCTTGCTGTCAATCAAGCCACCACGAGTGATTTGGGGAAATTGACAAGTCCCGTTAAAGCCGACTGGCGCAAGCGGATTCGTTGCGGATGTGTAGGGAGACCAGTAAGTGTCGGCAGAATCAGAACCATACATTCCAATGGGCTCGCCGCCATAAAAGAGTGCCTCATCACTGCACTCCCAGGAGTAGCTTTCTCTCGGAAATGTGTTGGCGGCGTATGGCGTTCGCTTGTGATGCCGATGAATTACTTCGACATATTCCAGCTTGTAGCCCTCCTCAACTGTAGGATAAGTGTCCGGATTTGCATGGGGCATGTTACACCAATTGTAAGTGTTCAAGGGCCCAACACTAGAGTTGAAAACGAATCCATACACGCCAGTGCCATTGATCACGCCAGCGAGATCATTCACCTCGTACTGCGCTGGAGGATGCCATGATAGACTGACGTTGATATCGCCGCCACACTGAGTGTCATTGGCAGGGGTCTGACCAGCCTTGTCGTTGTTGCTTGATTCAGCATTCCCGACACCAGCAAATGTTGCAAATCCGGCGAACAAAGCTGGCGCAGTCTGGTTGAACTTCATGATAGCCGAGATGACAGTCTGAACGGTTAACATAACCAGCAAGCTGAGAACAAGCGTGGTGTATGACGGCAAGTGGAGTTGCATTGCTAAGTATCCCCTCGCGTTCGCCATCGAATAGTCATGCCGGAATGCCGTCCATGAGCTTTAGTTCGCAGCAAGTTTTCTGCTGCAGGTACCAATCGTCACCAAGAATCGTGTCTCCGGATTGACATATCATTGGTGCACAGCGTACCGAGATGGAGGATGGTTCAGGGCGGGGCGGGCAAGTCGGCCTTGGAGGCGAATCTTTTCGCGCCTTGGGGTCAAGCTGAGGTGGCAGAGTGAGCTGTGTCTGTTTCTGGATTGCATGGTGAAGATGAGGATGATTGTCCCAAATACGACAGGTGATGGTGTTTCACAATAGAGTTTGATTGGACTGGCAAGGAACGGACTTCAGCCCGCCGTTGCTTACTGTACAGTAAGCGCTTAGTTATCAGTGCAACTCTTCGTGCGATATAGTAGTAGTCGCCGTCGACAAAGATGGAGCGTCTCTTCTCCCATACATACCAGTGCCTTCATCTCGGAAGCGAGTCCAATCAGAATCTGAGGTGGCAGAAGGTGCCTTGCAGAAACTGCTTCTACTGGTAACGCGCCTCCTACGTTTGATGGCACGCTAAGGAACGTCATTATTGGTAGTCACGTTTCCAAATGAGAAGGGAAACAACAACATTGAATCACGGGGAGAAGAGGGCGTGAATAAGATGATGCGGTGGCAGTGAAATGTGTCGGTGATATTGATCTTGCACAGCATGGCGCCCAACCCTATCATGATCCCGCGGAAACTAGTCCCCCAGGCCTCACAGATTCATCGGAAAAGAAAGGACGTCTCGAAAGGCTTCGGTACAGCAGTGTTGGCGACATCGACAGTCGTGCTTCTGTGCGCTGCTACATCGTGGGCAAGACGATGGCTATATTCTGGAGCAGCCATTGAAACCCTACTTCTCATTTACGGACACGGCTACGAGAATAGAATCCTCGAAGGCGCTCCGTTGTGGACAGTACTGGCTACCTACAACCTGATCTATGCGATCTGCTCCACTTCATGGCTTTTGCATGGGCTGTTTGTCGCGGCGACATTTCCGGCCATATTCCTGACGTCTCTGAACCAATTTCCCAGGATCGCCAACTTCGCAAGACGAGGTCTCCGAAAATTTCTTGGTGGCCAACCGCATTTCATTAGGGACAAGCTTGCGCTGTTCAACCTGCCTGCTCTCGAGATCGACACCGACGTTGACGGCCTCTTTGTCATTCGTGGTGTCACGTTCAGCTTTTCGACCCTCACACTGACTGCTCACGGATGCGAACTTGGTCTCAAACTAGCTGATGACATCGAACTGGCAATATATGTCGATGAAGTGACAGTGCGCTTCTTTCGCCGCATCGAAATTGGTGATGTGTATGCCAATGCGAAAGGCGGTCAATTTGAGATGACATTTGGTGGTCTGGAGGACGACGACGATGATGCAGCAAGCGAATTCAGCGTCTTCCTGGACGACACGCCGCTCCTGCGTGCTGCCACGGCAGGATCGAAGGGGCTCACAGATCGGCCCAAGCTGAGAGAGACTTTGACTGGCGTGAGCTATATGAGAGACTCCTCAGCAAGAGCAGGTCTGGACATTGTGACGGCGTTAGATCCGGACGATGAAGCTGCCGATAAGCAGTATCACGAGAAGCTGACCGAGATTCGCACTTCTAGCGCCGTGTTTCAATCACGGCAGGCGGTGCGCCAACGGGCTAAGGGCCAAGGTCGCCGACTTGACGATGAAAAGGATGTGCGTGCAGCAGTTTGTGCTGAGCTACATGGTCTGCCTTCTGTGCCTCATCCACCATCTGTATGTCTGAGCAGAATACAAGATATGATGCCAAAGCTAACTGTTTACAGCGATCGGTGAGAGTCACCACACTACAGAACTTATCGCCTCCTCATGTCAGGCGGTTTCTGCATCGGCTGCCATTCCTCCTTCGACTTCTTCTCGCGCCACTCAGCTACTTCCATCCAATTGACATATCAAGCATAAATGCTGCTGGAAGTGGACAATGGCTACAAATGCTACTTCAGGAGCAAGTGTTCAAGCAATACGCAGAAAACAGCGCAGAGCTTCGCAGGCTGTATCGAAAGGTGTCTACATGGCTTGCTGATGCCAATTTCTGCGTGCAGGTCGCAGACATAGAAGGCCTTGGACAGGTGCCGCTCAGCTCTACATTCGACATCGTCACTTACCTCAAATTCTCAGATGTCATGGCCTATCGTACAAAACTTGTAGATGGTCAGCCTCAAAACGACAGCATCAAGCAGGTCGTCAGGCTAGGAGGGGCGGATGCGACATTCACGATACCTTCGTACTTGTTACCGCATCACGAGCATCTTCTCCCGGCTAAACCGACGAAGGAGGACGAAGAGGAGCTCGTGCAGGAGATCGATCAGGCCGACGGCACTCCAAAGATAGTACAAGCGGAGCACAAATTGGAACAGGCACAGAAAGACGAAACGAACATCTTCTTGAGCGTTCATGGCTCTCTTCCCGTATCCTGCGACCAGAACATGCTCAACTTTGTTGCAGCACTCGTCAAAGCCACCAAAATCATCGAAATGGAAAAAGAAGTCGACGCAGCAGACCGAGCAGATACGCCCATGTCCCCGACATTTTCCGACTCTACATCCGATGGCCTCTCACGAGTCTCCTCAATGGACGAAGAGCGCAGCATCGCCGACCCCGAGAAACTCTCCTTGAAAGAAGTCGCAGGCTTCAAAGTCTTTGCCAAAAACATTCGTCAAAATCTGCAGGATGGAAGCACGAAGGCTAAGATTCGAGAGTTTGCCAAGGATCTCCACCAAACCACGAAAGACGGAATGAAGAAGACGATTGTCGGTGGTCTAGTCAACGATCGATGGATTGCGAAAATGGTCGGCAAAGCTGCTGCGACTTTGCAGAAAGCGCAGGGCGATGTTGGATATAGTGGCAGTATACCGCTACCACTTGAGCCGTATCGCGCGCCGTGGATCGAGGAGGGGAAGTTGAGGAAATTCTTGCCTTGATGATGAGGATGCATGATTGGACTTCGCAGTACCTGCATGACGATCAAACGTTAAACGACCACTTCATGAATGACAAGAGGACGAGCACGGCCGGCTACCTGACGAACAGGATAGCGTTTGATTTCGTGATGTGGCCGACGTTCTAGTTCTACCTAAGGATGCAACAGATAGTGAAGAAAGCATTATGATGAGAGAAGCGTCATCATTCTCGACAATGTTACATGTACTGTATAATCAACCCAGAAGTTTGTTTCTGTCTCTGTGTTCCACGTGATCTCGGATGTTAATCATATGAAAGATCGGCCATGCATGATGCGGCCCGCCTGGCGAATTACGTTTTGTATGACCGTAACAACATTGAACCCCCCATCCCTGGCCCAAGATAAGCATACAGTATAATCATACAAACAGACAATGAGAACGAGAACGAGAACGCTCAGGTAATGGGTCCAAGAGAAGCCTGATTCCAATGGTAGTAGTAATCAAAGGGTATAAACATACACGACTCGCCCGACGTCCCTTCCGTCGGTCGCGGACGTCCAAAATAACTCCTCTCAAACGCCTTGCTTGCACCACAGGCTTGTTGGTATCAGAATCGCAGCACACTGTCGAATAATGATCTTCTTCATCGTCTCGTCTCGTCTCGATTGCTTGCTCAAAACCTCATCATGCGTGCCTCCTCTACACAGCGATCCACATCACACTAACAACAATATCCATGCCCTTGCCCTCTCCCCCCTCATACTTATGCGACCACATGCCGTCCTTCTCATTATTCCAAAACGCTCCACTGGCAGAATGCATTCCCCTTCTGCCTACCTTCTTATCGCCCTCACTGCCGCCGGATTTCGGATCACTCAGGTGTTGAATGATGGTCGTGTTGACGATGAATTTGTGTTTTGGTTGAGTGGTGTTGTCGGAGGAAGTTTCTTCCGAGATGAGTTTTTGCAGAATGTTGCCTATGATGGCGTTGTTCCAGGCTTGGGTTTGCGAGTGTTCGTAGACGGAGGCCGAGTTGATGGCGGCGTCGCAGGCGTCGTTGCAGATTTGCTTGAGGCGTTGCACGGAGATTGGCTTGAATAGTATATAATCATTAGCGAGGGCTCGAGGTGGAGGTGGAGATGGAGGAGGAGGAAAGATAGTGGCAGCAGCGTTGCGGGTCGCGTACAGAGTTGGATGCCATTGCTTCTTTTGCGGTTGTGCTTGAGAGTGTTTCAGGTGATAGAGTGGTGGATGGTGGTAGTGGTGAGTGGTGGTATTGGAAATGGTCGATGTCAGGCAGAGAGAGAGAGGCAGGCAGGCAGGCGAGTCGTGGAGATGGAGATTCTCGTCGCGTCCAAGTCCGATAGATTGGCAAGAGCTCGGCGGCGTCGGCCTGATGCTTCCTTTCCTTCCCGACTTGCTTGGCATGCGAGATCTGGCAGGGATGTGAGAAGTCCCCGCATTTCAATGCTGGTCTGAGCTGAGCTTCGACCAATCAGAGCAGACAAGTCATCAGCGTGCATCTTGGAAGGCCGAGCCTCTTCACGACTTCCGAAGCAGCCTTCCAGCAGCACTTCTGAGAGAGAGAGAGAGATCCACCACCACCATACGACCGTGTCGTCAACCAGTGAAATCCGAGAAGAACATCTTGGCCGCACGAGCACGAGCAACCAACATTGGACACACACAACACCACGCCAACATGTCTTCTCAACCACTTCTCCAGACAGCTCCCGGTAAGTCCACAATCCTCAATTCCGACCCAGCCACAAAATCGCATAGATCTCCAAACCAGAAAGAAAGAAAACATTCAGAACCAAAAAAGAGAAAAAAAAAAAGCTAACCACATCCCTCCCCCTCCCACCAGGCAAACGCATCGCCCTCCCAACCCGCATCGAACCCAAAGTCTTCTTCGCAAACGAACGCACCTTCCTCTCATGGCTAAACTTCACCGTCATCCTCGGAGGCCTAGCAATGGGACTCTTGAATTTCGGAGATACAGTAAGATAGTCCTCTTCTCCCCCCTCCCTTCTCCCTCATATACCGGCTCAAAACATCTCAGGTCGGACAAATCTCCGCAATCCTCTTCACCCTCGTCGCCATAGCCGCCATGCTCTACGCCTTAGTGACGTTCCATTGGCGAGCGAAATCCATTCGTATGCGAGGACAAGGAGGGTTCGATGATAGATTTGGTCCTACGGTTTTGGCGGTTGCCTTGTTGACGGCGGTGCTGGTGAATTTTGTCTTGAGGTTTACGGATGCTGCTTGAAAAATGGTCGGGGGGATGGACATGTGCGTAAGAGAAGGGAAACACAGCGGGCGGGGAATAAGCGCAGACTCTGGGGGAACGTGGTTGAAGCAGCGAGGAGGGTTGATGGCTGCATAACTGCAGCATGTATGTGTCAAGACGGCATCGTTTGACGAAGACTTCTGCACATGATATGCATATGAATGTACACACGCATGGTGGTTCGATAGACGATGAGCTACAAAATTGCCTCTTGTGGCATGAAGATATATGTGTGAATAGTGCCAGGTTTCAAACTGTTTTTGCATTTCCTGTCTACTGCTCTACGCTGCACCATCTCCTCCAACTGAAGCTTTGAAGCCACTTTCTCGCTGACTCAATTTGTTTTCCACTTTTCTCCTCTCCCACTTCTATTCCCCACGGCCTCGGGCACTTCATCGAATGCCTACTACGTCCTTTGCATATCCAGTTCTAGACAGCCCGAGGGGGGAATGACGGAGCTCGGACGTAGACTGGCGGCAATGCCACTTTAATTTGTAGTGCTCCAAGAGGGCCGAAGAGACGAGCGGTACAATGCGATGAGAGCGATGATAGTCATGGGGGGCTGGCACTCGCGTAGATTCTGCGTAGGCGGTGCTTTGGTCCAGACGCGGAGCAAGCCTGCGTAGACATTTCCACCCAAGATGGCGATATTCAGCAGCCGATACGCTGTCGTTGTGTTACCTCAGCACGTCGCAGCTTATGTCGTTTACCAAGCCGCACGGTGGCGACCATATGGTCCATAGATGTGGGAATATACGTCCATCTCAATCAAATGAAAGTATCATCATGCCCGGAAGATCTGCTGTTCCCAATGGCCAGGTCACTTTGGAAAGAATATTCAACGGGGCTCATTTGCCCTCATCGCCTTGCGCAACGCCCATTCCTGGGCTTGGTTGGTGTGGAACAGCGGCTTGTTGTCTCGGCGTCATTTGAGGATATCCGCTGCTCATGGCGCGGTGTTGCATGTGGTGTGGGTACGGAGCCGGAGCCGGAGCAAAGTGTGGCTGCATCGGCATGCCTGGTTGGAAACCTTCAATCGGTCAGTCTCGAATAATCCAGCCGCAGGCACTAATAATGCATACCTTGGTGAGAACCTTGATGCGACATCATGTGAGGCCGTGGACTTCCAGAAAAGCTGCCGTGCGGCTGCATGTGCGGCATGTGAGGCTGTGCGTTTGGCGGCATTGGCGATCCGCCATAGCCCTGCGCCATTGGTCCATTTTGGTAGCCTTGTGACGGATTCTGTACCATCATGTGGCCGCCACCCATTTGTGGATTGAACTGTGGCCCACCAAAGCCGGGTCGCATGGGCATCATTTGTGGCTGTGGGCCGCCTGGCATCATCATCGGTGTGCCTTGAGGAGCCATCTGTCGATACTGCATCGACGGAGACATGCCGTACTGTGGCATAGGCTGGCCAGGGAATTGTTGCATCTGCATTGGAGGCATTTGACCATTGAAAGGCACAGCCGGAACCTGCTGCACACGAGGTGAGTTCTGTACAGATCCGTTAGGTCCAAACTGTTGCTGCAAGCGCGGGTCGAAAGATGGGCCGTGTCCATGGCCGTGTTGAGGCTGTCCGTAAAACGGCTGGCGCTGGTTTGGCCCGGGCATCGTTGGTGGACCCTGCATATGAGCTGGCAATTGATGCGCATGAGGCATCTGACCGGGGTTGGGTGTATGCATCGGCGAAGGTCCAGAGCTCGGTGCTTGCAGCTTTGGATAAGCAGTCTCGTGGGCCGTGTTCTCCCTCTCCTTGGGCTGCGACCAAGTCGGTTGAGTGCTGAAGGCCTGTGGAACGCCACCGTTTTTGCTCAGAGCCCCCTTGAGATGTTCAGGGTAGTCAGACTCTGCCATGCGCTTGACGGCATCAGCATGACCAGTCAGCGACTTGGTCTCCTTCTTCTTGCCCTTGCTGAAGAACGACACCACTTCCTCCGACTCCTTTCGCTGCGGGCTTGGTGAGGTGCCTGTTGGGGTAAAGGCTGACGCGCCCGGACGGAACTCGAAGGATTTTGCATTAACATTGAGCCTGGTCGCAGAATTGGGACTCATCGGCATGTCAGCGCCCATAGATTGTGGAGGTCCTGAAGGGATGCGCAACTCTGCCGGTAGCGGCTGGATGACCGGTCTGCCATTGTTGAACTGCATCTGATTGTTGCGAAGGCGTTGACTGAGAGAAATGCCTGTTGCGGATTGTCCCGGCGGGACCTGCTGTCGACCCTGTTGGCCTACGCGAGCCCGGTTCTGCTGATTGAATGGTGCTCTTGAATCGGTCGATGGCGTCGGTGCTGCCTGCGAAACGCTGCTAGATGGAGCTGGAGATGCCGTGACACTGTTAGCTTTCTCAGAATCTCTGTCCTTGGCTCGGATCTCCTCTTCTTTAGCCGCTTGGTCTGCCTTCTTTTGGATCTCAAGCTGCTTCTCCCTGTCTTTGGCAAGGATTGGTACCAGGTCATCCGGCACCCGACTTTTCAGCTTGAAGTTTTCAGCAAACTTCTTGAGGTCGTTCAATTTGACATTCTTCTCCTGGCGCTGGTTGACACGCTTTTGTTCCTGGGCGACACGGAGTCGCAACTTCTCGTTGTTTGCGAATTGCTTGAAAGCATCGGCCGTGTCTCGAACGCGGTCCTCTGTAGTGCTCTCCTTCTTCTTTGGAGGCTCGGTCGAAGTCGTAGCTGCCGGTGGTGCTACCTTCGAGGTCTCTGCCGGGGCTAGAACAGTCTTCTCAACCGATCCCGGCTGTTCTGCTGCTGGCTTGGCAGGCGCAGGTGCAGGCGCGGCCTTGATTTGGCTGGATATGATAGCTGGATCATAAGGTGCACCAGGAACAGATGGAGCACCGGTGATTGGGCGCTGCGATGGGGGCACGTATGCACCGGGAGCCCTTTTAGGTAGGGAGCTGTCGCGTGCGACTCCCGAGTATTTCTCTTCCTCATCACCAGCATCATCACCGCGATAGGCGTCCTGGCGTCTTTCTTCTGCGACGTGCGCATTTGCAGGAGCCGAGTTCTCAATCTCACGAGCGATGCGCTCTGCTTTGGCCGCCTGTCGCTTGTACTCCGGATTGTTTCGATCGATCGATGTTGTGTAGATGTCTTCATCGTAAGAAGATGACACGCCGTACATTCTTTCGTTCGCCGCAAACTGGTCCCATTCGGTGTCTCCACGTGTGCCACTGGCTTCGAGAGAGAGGTCCACTTCGGTGTCTGGGCCTGGCTCCCATTTCTGCAGTTCGCGCTCGCGGTAGGCTCTTGCAGATATTTGCGCATCGGTCATGAAAGATCCAGCGGAGCCTGGAAAATGTGTCAGCAGGGCTCGGTATGACCGGATGTACGCTCATACCATTCTGTTGCGGAGCCGAAGCAGTCGCGATAGCGATGTCCTTGGCGCTGATTTCTGCGTCTAGGTCGAAGCTCATAGCGTGATCCTCGCCTTCGCCAATGTATTCGTGTGGAATCTGGACGTCGCCATTCGTTTGCTGGCTGTTCTGTAGGCGTGTTCGTCTCACCATTTTCAGGAAATACTGTGGTTTTGGTCCGTCGAGTGCGGCACCACTGAACACGCCCGTGAATTGCTCGCCGCTTTTCAGCGTGAGCGTCACATCCTTGCCCTGGGATGTGTCAGTACAGGTGTCTCAACATCAACTTCCGCCAGCACGCATTGAGGAGGGTATTGCTCCGAGCTATGATGTATTGGCTGTAGATTGTGCACATACCACGAACTGCGAGAAGAGGAACAAGGCACGATCGTGTGCATGCTTGTCCGCATTTGGATGTACAGAGCTCTTTGCTTGTGATACTGCCGGAGCGGGTGGTGGAGGCTTCTGGGCGCCATTCACGGCGGAGGGAGTGCGGTTACCAATCGCAGGTGCGCCTTTCGACCAGGCATTTTGAGGCTTTCTGTTGCAATGTCATGTCAGTATTTGGTACTCGGTGTGATGGTGGTTCTTTTCGAAGGGGACACTGTTGAGAAAGTTGAAGTGCCTGAGGCATATATGGGTGAGGGTGAGAGGGTAGGAGGGCACGTGCGGCGACGACAATGGTGTATGCAGGGTGGAAGCAGGTTTGATAGGTGTTGGAAGAGCTTACTTGTGCTGTGCATCCACAGGACTGGGTGCCTGCTTGCGTGCGGCATCGAGGGCTCTCGCACTGGGTGCGGTGCTCTTCAATTGCTGTTTTGAGGCGGCGGGTGGGTTGGCGGCAGGCTTGACCGGGTCTCCGCCGTTCATGGTCGCAGCCATAATGGCAGCGTCTCAATGGAAGAACGGCGGGCGCGGGAGGTGCAGAGTGGTGTTCTGGGATGGAGTGTCTCGGACTGCCGCCGAACAAGCTGGCTCTCGCTCGCTGGGGAGCTGTGGATGGCGAGAGCCTCGCTCTTGTACGGCGTGGCCTGACGCACGAAAAGAACGCCGCGCTCCCAATGCGTTTGCTCAGACAGAAGGGGGGGAGGAAGGGGAGGATGTCGGCGGGGGCGGAATGGTATATGGAAGCACAAGGTGGTGTGGTGTAGTGGGTGTGGTGGTGGTGACGGTCGAGCAGTTGAAGTGGGAGCTGCTGGGCGCCGACTAGTTTCCGCGCGGTCCTTGCTAGCTGGGGCGGGAGCTGGAGCTGGTGCGCTTTCACGAAGGCTTAGCTTGTGTAGCAGCGGCGCGGGCAAAATAACGAACAGATGGAAACAATAATGATAATGCAGGAATACGAGGATGGATGCGATTCGTATTCACGTGTGCAAATAGAAGACGATTAGAATATCAGTCATGATGCTAGTTGATTTGTGCATGCACGTGAGAGAGAGTTTCGCCAGCAGAAGGCTATTATTATTCTACTGTATGTCAACTAGGCCTTACGTTCTGTGTATGGTGATATGTTATGTGTATGATACGGAGTGTTGTGTGTTGTCTTGATATGTCCGCCTTCTTGTCTTTCTCGTAGGCCGCTTTCGTTTCGCCCGCCCAGCTTCCAGTCGGCATACCAGAGTCCGCCGGCCACTCCCACTCCCACTGCGGGTGCGGCACACACATACAACATCTACCCATCCACGCGCACGCCCGCGCCCACAGCTTCTGCCCTGTACACACATCACCTCGTTGCCTTCCCACTGAGCGCATCGGCGCCGCGCAAAAAGGCATGATGAACGGCAACCCGGCGACCGCAACCATGCCTGCAGGCCCCGAAGATGCAGCCGGTGCTTCAAGAGGCAGTGGAGGCTCGACTCGCTCGACCGGCAGCAGGACCAGACAGAATGTAAGAATATGCGATGCTGTTCAATCCTTGTGCAAGACAATGCCCTGACCCAATCCACTGCACTGCAGCCGCAACAGCAACTGTCGACCATCGAGAAGTCGGTCACGCATCTGCTCGTGGCCACCAAGCAGCTCCTCGAAACCCTGACCATGTGGTCGACCGGACGCGCCACCGAGGGTGAAGTGTCCGACGTCTACGTGCGCTTGGGCTATGAGTTCAACATCGCTTGCAGGGCATTCAACGCCATTGCTGTCGATACTGCCGATCTTGGCCCAGTCCCAGATCTCTTACGATCTATACTGGAAGAGACCTTAAGTCAAGATGCGAGCCAGCAAAGCTTGGAAAAGTATCTGCCACGAATAAGAGATATAATCATAAACTTGCTGCATGGCTTGAAGAAGAAACAGCAGAGGTTGAGGCAGCGAGGTAATCGAGAGGGAGGAGAGTCGAGCAATGCCAGCAGACCACCCAGGCAAGCATCGACGGCGAGCACCATGAGCGTGCAGACAAACTTGACCGAACAGCTGGACGAGTTACCCTCCCGACAATCGAGCAGCAGATCGTTTGCGCAACGACAGGGAAGTGGAGATCTGGGAGGACCAGATTTGCCTCCGCGCACCACGAGTGTTGCTGGTGGAAGGTCGTCACCTCAAAGACATGCTCTGAGTCCCCAGAACAGCATCAGCCATCCTTCAGGAAGACCGGACACCATGTCTACAGCTTCAGGATCGTCAATGTCTAGTGATACCCTGCAAAGCATACCAGTGATAGCCCCCTACCCGGAAAGAGATACGATGCCTACGAACTATAACGCGGAAAGAGATCAGCCTTCGCCAGAACCACCGAAGCCGCCTCCGAAACAGAACGATGCGCTATCGGCGCTCCAACGTGGTGGAGATTTGGAGAGGAGGGCATCCAGACGATTCTCGGCCTACCAGATATCGAAGCATTTAGGCGGGACGATGAATGGCATTCCAGCTATACCACCAGCTCAGAACTCACCCATACCGAATAGAGGCCGGGATGTACGTGAGTCTTTGAATGCTGTCCGCTCGCGAGGCAGCGTCTTGCATAGCCGGGCCCGCTCGCGGAATCAGAGGGCTGGCTTTGAAGCTTCTCCCGCACGAGAAAACGAGGTAAGGCGAATCTCTGAGGAGAGCTCGCAGCTGGACGACTCAGCAGCACAAAATAAGCCCGTTGCGAGGGATGATCTGGATAGTGAGATTGTCAAGACGCCCGAGGATAAATTGGGCATGCCTTTTGCGCCTGCAGGTGGCGAAGAAGCTCCGAGTGCAACGTTGAACGGACCCATGGGCGAACCTTTTGCTCCAGGAGCCTCCTTCGCCGCACCCGAAGTCCCGACAACCAGTACTTCCCTGAAGCGGTCCATTCGAGATTCTGTACGACAAGGTCGTGACTACACACCGCCAGTCTCTCAATACGTTCCCGAGGGTTCGCCGCAGCTGGGCAAGGAACTTACTCTATTCTTACAGTACAAGAGCAAAATCAAGAAGTTCGTCCTTCCGGATGGTGGTGATCTGACCCTTGCGCGACTTCAGCTGGCCTTTATCGAAAAGTTCGCCTGGAATACTCACAACAATGGTGTCGACTTGCCCGAAATCTACATTCAGGATCCTGTTTCTGGCGTTAGGCATGAGCTTGAAGATCTCAACGATGTCAAGGAAAGATCGGTTCTGGTATTGAACATTGAGGCTCTCGATGAAGTGAAGCGGCATATCGACGATGGCATTGGTGGCTTGCGTCGAATCGTGGAGAGTATCAAGTCCAGCGTGGACGACCAGCACACCGCTTTGCAGCGTGTCTCGGATCGCCAGCAGGATACTGCGAAAGAACTTGCCAGTATTGCTGCAGCACCTCCTCCTGCTGTCGTCTCGCCAACAAGAGCCACTAGTGGTACTGGTAACAAAGATCTGGCCGGCCAATTGAAGGAAGTACAAGGACTTCGCCGCGACCTCGCCGTCGTCAGACAGACTTACAATTCCTTCGTCTCCGACATGCAAGCGTCGATGAGCACGATCCGATCCAAGGCCGCAACGGTCAAGAAGGCTGCCGCCGACAGCACTATCCCTGACATGGCCGCGAACACCGGCCGCAGCTATGTTAACAACGGCAAAAAGACACTTTCCGACGACAGTGAGCGGATTGTCAATAAGGTCGATGACCTGCAAGATCTCGTCGAGGATCTACGTAAAGATGTCGTCAGCCGTGGCGTGCGGCCTCTGCCTAGACAGCTTGAGAGTGTTAGCAAAGACATCAGCACCGCCACCGCTGACCTCAAGAAGCTGCAAGAGTTCCTCAAACGTGAGAAGCCGGTGTGGACAAAGATCTGGGAGAAGGAATTGCAAGTCGTCTGTGATGACCGTGATCTGCTTACAATGCAAGAGGAGCTCGCCGCTGATCTTGAGGACGATCTGGAGAAGGCCAGCCAGACTTTTGCGCTTGTCGAGGAAGCAACGAGGCAACAGAATTTGCAGAACCCCAATGGTGCTGCCACTCAAGGAGTCCGCTCCACGTCTCGAACTCTAGCTCTGGATCAAGGTGCTGATCCTCACAAAGCCAAGGATGGTGTTCTTGGTGAGGTCAGAGCTCTTCAACCCAACCACGAATCGCGCTTGGAAGCCATTGAGCGCGCCGAGAGACATCGACAAAAGGAGCTTGAAAACCGCAAAGGTGGAGAGTTCCAACGTGAGCTTGGCAAGTTCGTTGACGAAGGCAAGCTCAAAAAGTCCGGTGGCGTTGAAGAAGTGGAACGAGTGCGGCAACAGCGCGAAGAGCAGACCAGAAAAGAAGTCCTTCTCTGGCAACAACAGAGAGCCAAGCAAATGGCCGAGAAAGAAGCTGCTGCTGCCGCTGCACAATCCGAGACCGCCGGAGCAGGCCCCGAGACCGATGACAACGCAACACCTGCACCGGAAGGCTCTTCCGAGAATGAAGGCTTCATCGACGCGAAGGAAGAAGTTCCGCCGACTGAAGCCGCGCCGTAGAATGGGCGGCAAGCAGAAGACGTAAACTTAACGACTCCCGACCGCCACGATTCTGATCATGATCCTTTTCGAGAGGTCGGTAACGAGAGGCCGAGAGATCTTAAGGTGAGCACTTTGGCCTCGAGTACTGTGGCTTCGAGGGCTAGGCGCGTTCGTAGGAAAGATGTGCCGAGAAGCTCTCCCACTACGGCGAGGAGTACGCCTTGAATTGCCTGGGTTTGGGGGCTCGATTTGACGCAATGCATAGACGTCAGGAAATACAGGACCAAGAGTAGCACAGACTCTTGTGTGGACAGACAAAGTTTAGGATGAGGGGGACAGGTGGGAAGGAGGGCTCGTAGAAATAGTCTTGCATATGCATTCAGGACATTGATATGCGCACACGGCCTTGCACTATCTCTATACGCTTAATGCCGCAAAACATCTGACATCTGGTTCGTATCTCGTCTACATCTATGGTCATGCATCTTGCCTGGTACATCTAACCCTCACTCTCCGCAGCTTTAGCAGGAGAAGCATTCCCCTTCCCTCTAGTATTCGGCCCACCAACCACCATCCCAGTGAGCCCAACGACACCAAGCAACGTCCCACCCACGACAAAAAAGCTAAACAACGTACTCGCACCCCCACCCCTCTCCCGTTCCAGAAAACTCGCCCCTTGCTTCCTCCTCCTCTTCGCCTGCCGTCCTTCATTCATACTCCCCAAACTCTCATGCGTACGAGCATGTCCCGCCCGATCAAAATGCGGCACATCATCATCCAACCCCGTCGCAAACCCTCCGGGTCCCATTCCACCATTCCCACTCGCTTCCCGTCTCTTCTCGCTTTGCTCGCCCCAGCCTCCATTTCTGTAGAATGAAGGCGGTGGGCCTCGGAATTGTGTTTTTCGACGACTTAGACCTGATGCCGGACGGGCGCCGGGGCCGGATGATGATGGGGCTTGTGCTTGTGGACGGGAAGAGAGGAAGTCGCGGTCATATTGGAGTTTCTTTTCCGCGGAGCCGAGGGTTGCGTATGCTTCGCTGACTTTGACGAAACGTTGGGATTTTGTCGTGTCGTTTGGGTGGAGGTCTGGGTGGTTGGCTTTGGAGAGTTTGTAGAAGGATCTAATTTCAATCAAGCAGTCAGCATTTTCGACGGAGAGTGATGAGTGGTGCTGGGGAAACTTACTTCTTGATCTCGGCTGGTGTTGCGTTCGTGGGAACTTCTAGAGTCTCGTAATGGTTTGATGGTTCAGCGTTCTGGCCAGCAGATGCGTGGAAGCTTCGTGTGGGTACGGCGTGGAAGGAGGGACATGGTGTTGCTGTCCGCCGCGAAATGCATGATCGCACAATAATCATGCCTTGGAGCGGACATTGACGTTGTTGATGAGGAGGTTCGTGAAAGTTGTGGGTGGAAACGAGATCGGAGTGGCATGCATGGGTTGACGTCGATGATTCGTCTGGTCTCGCTTAGATCTTGCTAACCCAAAGGGGAAGATCTCGCGACGTGTACTCGGCGTTGTTAGCGACTACAGCTACGCGTAGTATAGAACTAGCGTGGCGTAGTAACTAGGGGTGCAAACTCTATCTAACACGTAACATAAGAACTAAAAATAGCGTCGGCATATTAATACTACTCGACCCCGCTTACTATACTACGTTCCTATTACTACGCCGAGAACATACGTAACTATACGACCTCCCCTATTTACTACGCGTACCTTCGACGACTATACGAGCCTTCGATATACTACTTACCGCTTCGAATACTATATCGTACGTAAACTAGTCGTATAAGAAGGGGTAAAACTAGTTAGTAATTAGACTAGTTAGGAAACTAATTAAGTAACTAGTTAATTATTATACTATACGCTAATCGAGGAAATCCTACTATAATAGGCTTTACTTAGGGAAAGAGCCCTTAAAGGCGACGATATATACTAAGTCTCGTAGTTACATCTAAAGTATATTACCTCCGAGTTCCGCCTCGAATCGGATCCCGAAGATACTCTTATTATCGAGGGAGAAGAAGAGCCTCTCCCTTTTATACTAGAGGGCGAAGAGGATAAGCTCCTTATCCCGTAGGAGCTCGAAAAACTTATCGCCGAAATCGTTATTCCTTACCTAGATATAAAGGCTACGAAACCGTAACTTAAGGTAAGGAACCGGAACTAAAAGGTAGACTAGTTATCTAACTAGTCTAGAAACTAAAAGTAGAACATAAGGACATCCCGGTAAGGAGATAAACTAGTTATTTTACTAATATACTAACTAGTCTAGGTTAGACCCCCCGTTGGGTTGGGTTGGGTTAGGTTAGGTTAGAAAACCTAACCCAACCCGACTAAACGGTTTACCCCGCTAAGAAACCGACCGGCGGTCGGTTTCTTAGCGGGGTAAACCCGAGCACCTCGACGGTTTCTTAGCGGGGAAATAGAAGAAATAGAATAGGGATAGGAACTAGGCGGTATCTTATAACCGTAATACTTATACCTTTATTCTCGTATAGTAGACGGTAATCTATAAGTATTACTACGCTACTAACTACGTAGTATAGCCTATACGAAGTCTCGGCGAAGACGCTTAGCTAGAACTATGTCCTTTTTC
>LFZN01000160.1:0-73747 GCA_001578235.1 Pseudocercospora eumusae | reverse complement strand
CGTTAGGCTGCTTGTGACTGGCGTCATACTCATGGAATGGAGGCATGGCACTCTGGCATGCGCTGGCAACATCGTTGCCGCCCGGTCCAACGAAAAACCTATGTGACGCTCCTTGGCGATATTGCTTGTCAAAAACCCCCGATACGCGCTGTTGGCTCGCCGTCTGGATGTATCACGGGCATCCAGTTCTCCTCATTATTGCCATACCATGGTCTGCTGTCGGTACCGAGTGCAAAGCGTCACCACTGCGTGGCATTTCTCGAAACAATGGAAGCTTTGACGGCCCGACTGAAGTTTGCGCCAAACTGAATCTCAGACCTAACCACTCTCGGCCTCTCCTTGATAGTGTGTCGTAGGCTGACCATGGACTATGCTTGCTGAATTAGTATCATCGCCGTGAAACATGCCCACATGCTGCTTCACGACAACATACAATTTTACAATGGACGTCCCAGGCGGGAGGAACCTCCACGCCTGAGCTCTCAACAACCATTGATACATCTACGCAATATTCTGCCTCTGGACAATGACTTACTTACAGCGCTTATTACGCCCGAGCTTCGTTGTGATGATTGGCATGTAGTCCGTTCATCCAGACGGCAGAAGTCCGTTCCGTGTTCGATGTCGTCGCTGCTGGGGACTCCCAGCGAGCACGAAGTTGGTTGTTGCCAAGTATTGGGAGGCACGGGATGTTCGCCATTGCTTCCTGGTCATACGTTCGTCGATCACTTGCAGGGGACATTAGGTACTCTACCTTATGCAAGCCATCGCATGGCCCTTCGTGGATTGCTCCATAATTCCAGGGTCAGCAATTACGGTCCAGTTGCCTGCAGGGTGATGGCATTGCCGCATCGGTTGGGCTTTTCCTGCACATGTTCCATGTCGAAGGCAAACCCCTCACTCTGGCGAAAACTGAGGATCGAGCAATCGATATTCGATGGACTGTGTCCGATGCCGCCACAGGTCGGACCGCTACACGTGCCAGAACTACAGCGAAGCTACCAGACATGGGAAGACTGTCACGGCTTAGACCACGCGGGGACTGCGGTCTCAGTCGAAGCGTACCACGGTATCACACCAAAGTTCAGCTCATCTCGATTGGGACGAATGATATCTTGGTACACTACTATCGGATCAGCGAAGCTGAAGGATCTCCAGAATTGCTGTCAGTGATGTATGCTTCTTGTTCCCTCTCAATCAAGTCTTCAAGTCTGCATTTCTTGTGACAGAGCTCTATTAACTAGCTATCCTTCTTCATTGTTGCCAGGACTTCTTGACAGCAACCATTAAGACATGGATCAGGTCCAGACATCTGCACGTCGACAGCCGACATACATACCCGCACATCCTAGCCATTGTGAAGGCGGCAATTCGACAAGCTTTGCAGATGATAGAAGACGGCGTCCGGAGCCGTCCTCACCATACGTATCTTCTGCAGACTACCAACGAAAGCATGCGCATCCACATCAAGGAACAGCATTTGCAAACTACCAGGCCATGTCACGTACCCTCCCACGTCTCGACGAGCTATTCGCCTCCGAACAACTCATTGCACCAGGCAAGACAGCATCCAGCTTGACCAGCGAGAACCGACTTGAGACCACAAATTCGTCTGGAAGCTCGATAAGAGCCGAGAGATATTCCGGGGCCTCTTCATCGCTTGATCAGTATGCTTTGTCACGCAAGAGCTGTCGCCAGAGCTCAGATGCTTCTACACCATACTCTTATCGCTATGACGACCGTTACCACAAGGACCGTAGACCGACGAATCCCTCATCAACTGGTGCATACGATCCTGTAAGACAATCAAACGGACACGTAGCATACCAGCCACGACCTGTCGAGAAAGACTCGGCTCGAGGAACAGATCGAGTAATTCGCGTGGACGAGCTGTTGAACCACTCCGAACACGGTCGTCGCAACGCCTCCTCCTACATCGACACCAGCTCTTCACCTATTAGCGAAGAGTTCCCTCGCTCCGACCGTCACGATAGTCCTATCGAGGATCAGTCCTTTGCATACACCCCCAAGGCCGTATCAAGCTTCACTCCAGCAACGTATGTATACCAAGCAGCTGCATACGAAGGAATACAAGATGTTCCAGGGATTGGCCCACACCACTTTTACAAGGGAGGCCTATGCATACCGACGCATGTATATGGTGAAGCAGTCAGCCCTATGTGGGGTCTGACGAGAGGAAAAGTTCCAAGAAAGCGATTGTCGGTAGCTTGCCAGACGTGCAGAGCCAAGAAGATACGTTGTGAGCCGTCGTTTGGTGGCTGTCTCCAATGCAAAAAGGCGGAAAAGCCCTGTCGCGTGTAAGCCCTCCTTCGCTTTCGACTCGTTAATCATAATACTGACCACGTTACAGTGAGCCAGTGAGAAGAAGGCGACAAAAAAGGACCGAGTCTCCAGAGACTGAGGACGGCGGGAGAGGCTCGCCGACACGAGAATGCTGACAATGGCTTGGGTAGACTCTCAGAAGACGAACATCAACAGCAAGAAGCAATGACGAAGGAGGTACGCGGCACTCGTGTCCAACAAGATGTAGCATATTCTCGTGTTGGCACTACTACCCGCACCGACTGCGAACTAGTGCGGATAAATTCCAAAGTCTACAGCTAGTCACTTCGCTACCGCCGAGTGTCATTTCCATTGAACGCGAACTGGTTTCCCATCCATTCATGCTGCATGCGACTCATTCATACAGATCCAGGGCACCACCGCGATGCTTCGACACACAACGAGCGCTACTACACCACGTAGAAACATGTATCGCGAACTCGCCGAACACGTTCATTATCAATCAAATCTTACAGCGCTCCGCTCCGGGACCAATGAACGATAGTACCATGACGACGATCCACTCCAACGCCGTCGATGAATTATAGTGCTACAGCTGCATTGTTCTGAAGACTACCGCCTGCCCTGCGTGTCCTGGACACATGAAATTCCCGATGTCGGTCGATGACGATCACGTTTGCCCTTGGTTCTGCCTACGATACCAATCATTGCCCTCACCGCTCGTCGTGGTGATGCCACTCCATGCAGAAAGGAACGATTGGCCTGGCATAGGAGGATGCTGCACGAAGTCAGTCAGCAGTAGGATTGCAGTCACTGGGTTTGTCGTGCTCACCTTGTTTCTGTCCGGGCAAACACCGTCACTTTCGTCAACATCCGTGAAAATCGGAGTGTGCGCTGAACGGCAATAGGCTACCGGTTGTCGAGCTAATGCTTCTTCGCAGTGTACTCTCCTGATGGCAAAATGACCGCACTTTTTCCTACGCTGCTCAGTACTTGCTCTTCGCGGAGGAAGATAGAACCCACTTACCATGTTATAGTGTTGCTGAAGCACATGGTGGACGATCGACCGATGCAGAGACTGTGCTTTCATCAAGGTGAAGCCTGAGCTGGTGAAGGACATGTTCCACCTTGGTCCTCTCGTCGGTTCGAAAAGAGCGCTGCTAACTGCTCGGCTGGCGCGCTCCACTACAAGTCTGAGCCTGGTGACAGAGTATGCAAAGGCTGCGCCAGACGTGCTGCGAGGCTGACATATCGCGGCCTCTAGCAGACCATGTTGAAAGCTTCGGCAGTGCGATACTGGCCCCAAATCGACAGGTGTTACATAGAATATTGTATCATTGCCCAACTAGCATCCCTAGCACGATAAGCGGCTTTGCCAATCATAGTGTTCGCATTGCACATCTGGGAGGAAGCATGAGCTCCGGTGAAAAAAAACAGTAGTGGAGGCAAGCAGAACAGCGTCGGTACAATGTTACCTGACTGCCCCAAGGCACGTCAATATGATCCCTGTTGGTTTGCCCACTTGCTCTACACGCTTGCTACTTTCAACGCACGCCATCTGCAGCAATATCCGCATGATCCCAGAACTCGCGTTCCCTTCAGAGCAGGAACGATTGGCAATGCAACTCTGTTCGGAGGGAGTAAAGACTCGGGCTCGAAGAGTCGTGGGAGAAGCAGCTTTCATCGTTTCAAAACCAACATCTCAGCACCCAGCTTCGCCCGAGTGCCAAGCAAAGGAACGTAGTATGCAAGGCCTGTACGCGCCATACCCTGCTAGACGCATGTCTCTGTGCTGGCCCGGCAGCCATGCGGCACCGACAGTGATCGGACGAGCATGCAAGCACGTGGGGCCGACTGCCGACATTGTGTTCTGCTTGTGACTACTGAAGTAGTCTCCTGTCATAAGAAGTAATGTCGTTGAACGTGTTCAAGCTTTGAGCTGTGACGGTGCGTTTGTTCCGGCGAACTACTTCCTCAGGACCTTGTTCTCAAAGCACTGGTACGAGAAGGCTCATGCTCTACGCCGACCAAGCATCGAGGGAAAAAGACGTCGATCCATGTCGTAATCGCCCCGGATGTGTCTGCACTTCTCACTACTCCGCACAAGCGTCCAACAGTTGGCATGGGAGTTGGTTGTTGCCAAGAGATGTTGGGCATTCTCACAGGAGATATACCGTGCCGACGTGCAGTGCGGGAAGCTTGATAATTCGATCGAGAGGATGCATAGTTTGAGAGCCTAGTCGTCCTTCTGCGAGAGGCCAGTCGCTGCTCCGGAGGATCTTGTGGTCAGCGCCCAACGACGTGATGCCAGGGCAGTATCGTCGGGTTACGCGCCTGTGTGATAACTCTATCGATCATGGCCAGAAGCTGAAATACCAGGGCATCGATGCTCTCTCGGCCTCTTATATCACTCTCGTCAACTCCTCGGAGTGCAAAGAAGGCCCTCTGTATCCCGCCGCGCCCCTTTCTTCGCCACTCACCGCCAGGATGTCGCCCGCAGCACGAGTCATCTTGGATATATCATATGGAGAACGGGTCCGGTTGTTAGCAAGCCATGGTGCCGGACATGATACAGTACGCCAGTACGATCTCGCAGCAGGCCTGGCAGTCCATAGGACCATAATAGCCCATAGCCCATAGCCATGCAGTCCTTGACCCCCGGGGGCCGGCACCCGCACCAACCGGGCCGGGGGACAAGCCGTCGGTGTCGGTGGCGCTGGGCGACGTGGAGCCAGCAGCAAGCTGTGCGACGTTTGCTGCAATCCTCTTCAATCATCACATCAGTGTGCGTGTCACACATCCTATGCTGTCACCGCGTATATTATATCAGCCAGCTGCTTTGGCCTAGAAAGCAATATAAATGTGCCACGGCGATCCTTCTTCGCCAAGCACTCCACGCAAATCGACGCTCGCTCCTGAATCTTAATAACGCCTTTCGTAATCTCCAGTCCCGCCTAAACACCTCCTCTTCCTACTGTATACCGTACTCTTGGCGACAACCAGTCCTTCTATGCTTGGGAGAAATTGCAGCAATGGCGCCTGTGGCTGCAAGCCTCGCGCAGAGCGAATCGAAAAAGAGGTTCTTCGACCGATTGGGTCTTGATGAGCGCAACAAATTGCATAGACACCTGTACTGCTCCATGAAGGTATTCATTCACTCACTCGCGCCGTGGCAACGACTCTTGACTGAATTCATCTAGGCAGAAGCAGTGAACAGCTGGTCACGCATATCGGCAAAACGGGATGCGCTGATTCCACAACTAAGGGATGACCCTTCTGTGGAACCTCCCTACACTTTTGGGCAGATTGACGAAGAAGCCATACACGCCGAAGTCATCAGAATCTACAAGGACGCGCGGAAAGACACTCGAATCATGTACGAACTGGGCCGCGACCGCGACGGCGACCACGAAGAAAACTGGATCATTCGATGGCTTCTCTGGCACGTGTTTCGTTACCGGGATGATAGGAATAGTAACAACACCCGACGTCGCAATGCTGATGAGCCTGACGCAACCTCGGATGGAATTTCAGATGCTGCCGACGGGGGCTCTACTGTGGAAGCGGCTGCCAACGTGACCCAGCAGGTTGTCGCAGATTCACACAGTGTGTCAATCCCGCCATCGACCGCTGCGAGCTCTGGGAGCCAGAGCCCTGCTGCCTCTTCTTCATCACGATTCTTCGACCCAGTTCGAGACCAATTCAGGACTTGAGGACTATCGCTGCATGCGCAGTCATACGACTGGCGCTCTGGAAGACACTGGCAGGGTGGCTCACGGCTCACAACTTACGCAGTACCGTGGAAGCTTGGAGGCCATATAGGGTCAAGCTGCTCTGGATGTTACCGGACTCTCACATCGGGGTCGACCAGAGCAAGCGCTCCGCTCTCTACTCAAAAGCAATATCACGACGCAAAAGCCGCAGCTGCGCCGCTATACTGTCCGAACAGCTACACGAACTTCTAGGACTGCCAACACAACGAAAGCACCCTCGCCTGCCTGGCAACAAGAATTCATGATTGTGTTGAGGCAACAATGCCAAGACTGTTCGAACAGCTGGGAACTGGCCCTTTTGAAATGAATACCCCCCACGACTCAGGTCATGCATCAAGATTGGCCAATCACGATCGCATTAATTCTACGTCTCAAAACCATGCATTGTTCTTCTGCCGCGCCAGCCAACGCGTTACTCTGTCTCCATCTGGGGCATGACATGACATCGTTGGCACTGGCTAGATGTTTTGAATTGCTTAACATACATCAGACGTTGACATACCTGGGCCAATCCAAGTTCTAGTCGATCTGGAGTTTAATCGTAACCTTACCATCTTAAGCACATGAGCCTCTTTAGATCCAGATCAGACCTGCGCAGAGAAATCTTTTTCATAGCGGTCACTCAGAGCCTTGCTCCATACAGCACATCGAGTGCTGAACCATCTCATGACACCCATCATAATCATTCTTTGATCCTGAACGCATCCCGATTCCTACTCTTCCAAGGACAGCTATATAAGTCATACCGCTCGATCGTACCCATTCTCATCCTTCAATCTTTTGGTGACTACAACTCAGCCATTGCGTGGTTTCGAGCGCTGCCACGCCAAGACGAGTGGCGATTGTAGACTCACAAGCGTCTGCATTCCACGTGATTCTACTCTATTTTTATGAAAAACTTGCATACATTATTCTCCAGACATGTGGGCGACTTTACACAATTTATGAAGTGCATAAATACCATTCACTTACGGATTTGTCAAGGAAACGTCATCGACATTTGCATAACTCTTGATGCTGTACAAGGCAGGTCACCGGTCATTTTCAACTTCGTCGTCACTGATCCACGCAAGCGCCTTGGGATTGGATCCGCCACAATGGAAGAAGGCACCCGTCAATGCAGATGTCGTTTGTCTTTACATCCGGTATGTGAGCACATATCCACGATGCTAACACTTGTTAACGTACAATGCCATTAGGTCAACTCACGCTGAGCGTGGCTGCGATTCATACGATATCTGAAATGATATAAGTTCAGCATCGCGTTTGGCAGCCCCGAGATCACAGACGACTCGCGCTCTACTTCGACTCTGTACCAACCCAGAAGTGGCGCAGCCTTTGAGAGACGAGATCGTTGATGTGTCCAAAGAAGACGGCTGGGCCAAGATGAAGCTGCTCGACTCGTTCGTGAGACAATACTACTATCGTACGTCTCTGACAACAGGTCGCTGATTGTCGTGAGCAGGCATCTCGTATGAATGAAATGGCCGATGGTAAGTCATGCCTGATAATTGCAGGAAAATCATCGTTGACTCGATGCTGCTTCAGTCGCCATGCGCCCTAGACTTATCACGCTCTCGGGTGGCACAGTCCTTCCAAAAGACGCGTTGATTCTGATTATCGACAGCATGACTTCCGATCCGACTGTATATCCTGAATCAGAGAAGTTCGATGCATGGCGCTACTTGAAGATGCGTCAACGACCTGGAGAGGAGGACAAGCATTAGTTTGTGACCACGTCTCCTGATGATCTACTGTTTGGTCAAAGGAACTGCTTGCTAACTGTGAGTAGTTCAACGCGCTTGTCCAGGCCGTTTCTTTGCGTCCAACGAAGTAAGTGAAATGCGCGAAGAAAGCTCGCTATGTGCCCAGCGAAGTAGCGGAGATCAAGCCTAGCACAAGTATTCTTTTCGTTGCAGAGGCTGCCGTACTAGACCGTCGGAAAATTCCTGCTAATCTTCTCTTTTCGATGATAGATTAAGATTCTATTCTGCTATTTCCTTTTGAAGTACGACCGCCGTCTCGAACCTGGCACTAAAGCATTTCTTTCGAGGACACTACTACCGTCAACCCGGACATAGAGGTTCAGGTGAGATTGAGATCGACCTTGAGGACTCAAAAGGTGTGATTACAGAACAATGACAATTTTCTCCTAGCGGCGTTCCCAGATTTATTTACGGCAGGACCGTGCTCTAGTCAGCTCAGATTCAGCTTCACCTTATAAGCATGCAGATCCCTAGCCCTCATATCAAGATACGGTCCCTGCCGCACGTGTAGAACTAGCTGAAGGATTAGATTAGAGTGAAAGCTTCAGCACCCCACCGGAAGCTGGCTGTACCTTGTCATGTTGTGTGACCTCGCGGATAACCATCGCGGCAACGGGCGATAGGCATGAAGATGAGGTAGCCGACGGCCAAAGATCAAAACGTAACGTTCATGTCCTTTATTAACACTGCAGGATTGGCCGACACAAGAGTCTCACATGCTGTGCAGAGATGAGCGACTACCCTGGTGCACGGATTAGAAGACACAGAATCTCCTCGATCGGCCACGAACTCAGAGAAGAAATATGGATCCTCCAGAGCCCGTTGACCTCGCCATAGTCGGCGCCGGCTGGCACGGCATTGCAATGGCAAAGACCTATCACGCAGCGTATCCAGAAGCCTCGATAGTAATACTCGATTATGCAACGACTCTTGGAGGAACGTGGGCCGAAGAACGCATCTACCCAAGTCTGAAGACCAACAACATCTGGGGTTCATACGAGTTCAGTGATTTTCCCATGTGTAGGGAGAAATATGGATGTCCAGATGCAAAGAATATCCCGGGCCATGTCATGCACCGGTATCTTTGCGATGCGGCAAGGCATTTCGATGTCGAGAAATATATAAGATTGGGGAGGAAAGTTGAGAGTGTGAGGATGAGGGAGGATGATGGAGTGTGGGAAGTGAAGTGGCAAGGAGCAGAAGGAGGCGAGGGGAGTGTCATGGCGCGAAGGTTGGTGCTAGCAACCGGATTGACCAGCGAGCCATTCATACCAGACTATCCGGGAAAGGACAAGTTTAGAGGCCTGATGATCCATTCGAAACAGCTCACTGCCCGGGCCTCAGATCTGGCCCAAGCAAAGAACGTCGTCATAGTCGGCGGCAACAAGTCAGGCTGGGATGTTGCTTACTCCGTCGCTCGATCAGGTGGCAAAGCACATATGCTCATGCGACCCTGTGGTGCCGGACCGAACTACGCTTGGCCTCTAACCTACAAATTCCTAGGTAAGACCACATCAATCGCACTACTCTCTCTAACAAGATTCTGGACGCTCTTCGATCCCTGGCCCTTCAAAAAAGACGGCACGATCGGCAGCGGCTGGCTAAAAACATTCCTACACAAATACTGGCTCGGCCGTTGCCTCACAGCCCTATTCTGGAAATATCTCCATTCTCGCAACACAGCCTGCAACGGCTTCACCAACGACCCCCAAGTCGGTCTTTTCGCTCCCTGGAGTTCTCCATACTGGATGGGAGGCTCCCTCGGCACCCTAAACTACGCCACCGATTTCTTCTCCGAAGTAAAAAAAGGAAACATAATCCCCTACCACGCCGAACTCCAAACCATCTCCCCCACCTCCATCACCATCTCATCCCCCCAAACCCCCAACATCTCCGCCGACGCCCTCATCTTCTGCACCGGCTGGATCCCAACTCCCAACATCCAAATCTCCCCACCGAAACTCAGCCTCTCCGACTCCTCAATCGACGACCTCTCCACCCGCCAAAAAATCCTCCACACGTGTCCCGACCTCACAAACCCCCCTCGTCCAACAACACCAAACCCCCAAAAATTCTCTCCTCCTCCTCTTCGTCTCTACCGCTTCCTAATCCCCCCTTCACCATCCCCTTTCCGCAACTTCGCAGTAATAGGTCTAAACTACTCCCTACAAACCACAATCGTCTCTCAAGCCCAAGCATTATGGATAACGGCGTATTTCAACGATGCGATCACAAGCCTCAAAAAAGATCCGGCCTCGGTGGTAGAAACGAAAAAAACTTCAGAGGAGGAGGAGTCGCTTCGCTCCTCGGCGATGTTGCATGCGACGTACGAGATGTTGAGGAGGCCGAAATCTGGGAGTGGGTTTGGAGAAAAACATGCGGATTTGGTGTTTGATAGTTTGGGGTATGTGGATATGTTGTTGTTTGATCTTGGGATGGAGACGAGGAGGAAGAGAGGAAAGGGGATGGGGAGATGGTGGAGGGAGTGGTTTGAGGCGTATGATTTGAGGGATTATAGGGGCTTGGTTGAGGAGTGGATGGAAGTAGTGAAAAAAAAGGGGAGAGGGGTTGAGGTGATATGAGGTGGAGAGCGAGACTGCCGTCTCATATAGCTAACACATGCTCCTGGACACGTGCTGTCGTGCCTCATGTCAAGTGCTTACACAGTGTCTACGTCTACAGTTTCATCTTCTCGAAACGTGCCAGGCTATCCTCGTAAGCCTTTTGCTCGCTGAAAAGGTCCTTCAGCCTAGCATCAGCCTTCGCCTTGATCTCCTCGCTAACGCCAGGCGCAAGCTCTGAGATGAGCTTCTGCTGCTCTTGCACAGCTTTAGCGGTTTCCTCGAGCTTCGGCTTCTGCTTCTTGATCTCAGCAGCAGGATCAGGCTTTGGAATCTGAAGGAAGACATTCGCCGCGCTGGACACTGGATAAACAGAATAGCCGTCTGGAATGTCGGTGGAATGGACCTTGAGATCGGCAGTACCCTTGGCAAGAGCTTTGATGGATGCGAGATATTCTTCGGCAGTCTTTGTAGCTTCTGGGTTCAGTGTTTGCACAAGACCATTACCGCCCTCCTTGATGCCGTGCTCGCTGAGAAGAGATCGCAGACCTTTAGAGCAGCCAAGCACGAGCTCGTAGTCACGCTCGGACTTTGGATCGTCAAGCGCCTGGTCGTATTGTGGGTAAGCAGCGCGCACAATACTGGGAGTGGTGTCGTTCGGTCGGCGTGGAAGACGCTGCCAAAGCTCTTCAGTCAAGAAGGGCATCATGGGGTGAATCATAGTCAAGCCGCCTTCGAGCGCTGTGTAGAGCGTGTCAATGGCGCTCTGCTTCTCCTCTGGTGTGCCATCTCGGATGATCGCCTTGCTGTTCTCGATGTAGACGTCGCACAACTCCGAATACCAGTACCCGTAGATAGCTTGGGTCGCTTTGGAGAACTCACGCGCTTGGAGAGCATTGTTGGCGTCCCGGGCAGCAATCGTGAGCTTGTGCAAGATCCAGCGTTCTGGCAAACTCTCCTTACCAGTCTTGCCGCCCTTTTCCTTGGGCTTGAAGTCGGCTGGCAGATTGCCGAGCACGTACTTTGTAGCCTGGTAAATCTTGTTACAGAAGTTGCGGTATCCGCGCATGACCTTGACGTCAAAGTTGATGTCACCTCCTCCGGTAGCATAGTTGATGAGGGTGAATCGTAATGCGTCAGCGCCGCACTCGTCAATACCACCAGCAAAAGCTTTCTGTTGCCACTTGGTGGCTCTCTCGATCTCCTTGGGTGCCAGATTACCCGCTTTCAGCTTTTCGTTGAGCGTCTCGAGCGACACGCCATCCATGATATCGATCGGGTCGATGACGTTGCCGAGCGATTTGGACATCTTGCGTCCTTCCGAATCGCGAATGAGCGCATGGTTGTACACTTCTGTGAATGGGACCTTGCCGGTCATCTTGATGCCGAACATGATCATTCGTGCCACCCAGAAGAAGATGATGTCCCATCCAGTCTCGAGCACAGATGTTGGGTAAAGTTTCTCGAAGTCGTGTGTCTTGTTAGGCCAGCCGAGCGTCGAGAATGGCCACAGTCCAGATGAAAACCATGTGTCAAGACAGTCAGGGTCGCGCTCCAGCTCGAACTCCTTGCCAGGGAACTTTGCCTCTGCCTTCTTGCGAGCGTCCTCTTCGGTCTCGCCGCACACCCAGTATTGTGGATCCGAGTCGAATGCGCCTCCTTCCTTTAGTTTGACGTAGTACGCTGGGATCTGGTGTCCCCACCAGAGTTGACGTGATATACACCAGTCGTCAATGTTCTCCATCCATCTGAAGTAGTCGCGCTCGACGAGAGCAGGCATAATCTTGATCTCGCCCTTTCTCACAGCCTCGATAGCAGGCTCTGCTAGTGGTTTCATGTACATCCACCATTGTGGCTTCAGTACTGGTTCAATGACATCCTTTGACTTGCTGCAGAGAGGGATTTGCATCTTGTTGTTGTCCTTGCCCACGTACAAGCCCAGCTTGGTCAGCTCGTCAATGACCTCATATCGGACATCGAAGCGCTTGTGTCCAGCGAAAGGTCCGGCGTTCTCATTCATCGTGCCATCGTCATTCAAGATATTGATGAATTCGAGATTGTTTGCTTTACCCCGCTTGAAATCGTTGAAGTCGTGAGCGGGTGTGATCTTGACGGCACCAGTACCAAAGTCCTTCTCGACATCGTCGGCACCGAAGATGGGGAGGAGACGATCCACGAACGGATGCTTGACCTTCTTGCCGATGAGATGCTTGTAGCGCTCGTCAGTAGGGTGGACGGCAACACCGGTATCACCAAGCATGGTCTCTGGACGAGTGGTGGCAACCTCGATGAATTCTTTGGTGCCCTCAATAGGATACTTGAAGTTCCAAATGGTGCCGAACTCGATCTTCTTGTCATAGCCTGGAACGTCGATCTTTGTCGAGCCTTCGAGCTCTTTTTGGTCGACCTCCAGATTTGAAAGAGATGTGTTGAGAGCGGTGCACCAGTTCACGAGACGATTTGCGCGATAGATGAGACCCTCGTCGTGCAATTGGATAAAAGTCTGTCGGACGGCAGCAGAGAGATTCTCATCCATAGTAAATGCTTCTCTCGTCCAGTCCATCGATCCACCGAGTCGCTTCATGCCCCTGTTGATTTTGGCGTGATACTCCTCCTTCCACTCCCACACAGTCTCAACAAACTTCTCTCTGCCAAGATCGTGTCGGGTGGTGCCATTCCTACGGCGATACAGCATGTTCTCGACAACGCTTTGGGTTGAGAGACCTGCATGATCGCAGCCGGGCACGAACAGCACCGTCTTGCCTTGCATTCGATTCCATCTGATCATGGTGTCTTGTAATGAAGTGGCGAGAGCATGTCCGATGTGCAGAGCGCCCGTGACATTGGGCGGCGGTATGGAGATGACAAAGTAGCCAGCGTCTTTGACGTTGCCATCACTCTTGAACTCTGGCTTGTGGAAGCCTTCCTTCTCCCACCAGTCATACCAAGCGCTCTCCACAACCGACGGATTGTACGCCTTGTGATACTCGTCGTCCAAAGGCTCAAGAATCTTCTTCTCTCCCTTTGGCGTTTTCTCGACATATGGCGCCAGCTTAACCTGCTGCTTCTTCTCCTTCTGCGCTTTTGGTGCAGACGCAGCCTGTTGCTGTTGCTGCTTCTGCTTCTGCTGTTTGGCCAAGAACTTTGCCTCTTTCTCCGCCTTCGCACGCTCCTTTGCTAGCTCTTTCTCCGTCTTCTCCTTCTTGGGAGCATTTGCATCGCCGCCATCTTTGCCGGGGGCCGACTGGCCTTTGATATCGCCATTCGCAGCTTCCAGAATTGCGTTCTTGCTTTCTGCTGAAGGTGGAGGAGGCTGCCCCGTTGCTGGGCCTGTCTTCTCGCCAGTTGGATTATGCGAAGCGTGGTTCAAAGCCATGGCGACAGTGTTACAGAAAGTGCGATGGGTTGTTCTTGTACAGAGCCCGCGCCGGAACAGCGCTCTGGAAATCGTGTTGAAGGCCGCCCTCTCAGCGCATTAGACCCGAAGGAGAAGGAGTGACTGTGAGTGTAGCGTGGAAGAAGAAGGAGTGATTCAACTTTTGACTCTCTCTCCCTCCACCATTGGAATTGGCATGGCATGCAGAGGAGTCAGGGTCGATGTCAGGCATCTTCAGGCAGAATTTGAAAAGCTTATTCTTACTCATCACTTTCCGCCGAATCCAAAGAGAATCGGCGAACTAAATGAGCGTCCCCAAGAACGAGATAAAATCTGCAGAACTTGTTTTCCATCCGTCCTGCCTACCACAGTAATTTCTACAAAAAAAAAACCAGATCAAAACAAGCCACCAATAGTCTACATATACAAACACCAAGAACACCATCATAATCATCAATCTCAATCAACCTCACCATCATACCTTCTCATCCCACTCCATGACACTGGTATTAGGGCTCTCCCACCGATCACTCGACGTCTTGTTATTCGGCCAGCTGGAACTCCTCTTCCTCCTCCCGCCATGTCCCCAATGCAAAGCCGCAGCACAAGGTCTATGCACGAAAAGTTCGTGCCGAAGCTCCGACACGCTGTCTTTCACGAATTTTGGACTGGCGGGATGGTGATCTGGGATGACGAGTTCGGGCATTGTCGTGGGGGATTTGTGGAAGAGGTCGTCGGAGGGGTAGAAAGATGGTCGATTGCGCGTTGAGAGACACGTTCCCATTTTGATGGGAGATGGTCGTCGTAGTGCCAAGATGAGGGTGTTGCTGATTTGTTTCTGGTTGGTTTTTATGTAGATCTTGCTGGGGAACGGGAAGCGGTGATGGTGTGTTCTAAGCTTCTCGTATTTGCTGCTGCTTAGATATGCATAACAGATGTGCTTGTCTCAGATTGGTGGTTGTTCTTGATGAAGCACAGTTTGACAGCTTATGATTGAACGCGTGTCTCCTCAAACGGATGATGTTGTTGTTGACGGTGGTGCGAAGTGGTGGTGCGTTGGTTCAAGTGCGATCTCGAGTAAAGGCACAGACGGTCTCCTTCCATGCTATGTAGAGCCATTTCCTGCTCGTGCGGCCAATTATCAGAGTCGCGTTGGCACAAACTCACAAACTACTCCTGATCTGTGTTCGGCAACAGCAACATTGGCCCGCTCTCCCAACTTTCGCAGGGCGAGATCGTGGAGCTTCCTTGCATGCGGTCCGAAAGTTCCCAGAACCAGGCCTCTGGCAAGGGTTAGCTCAAAGGACCAACTGTGCATGGGTCATATCCCAGAACCAAGAACTTGGGAAACCCATGCCTGTCAAGTGTCAATTGGTTGTGTTGCGTAAGGTACGAAGTCTGCTGGGTAGAGAGGTGTAGAGTTTGTTCACTACTTTGCGTTATATACCATCTGAAACATTTCCGCGGCCAGTGTTCCGCGCAAGCGAAGTAGAAACTCTATGAGCTACAGGACATGGTTGGAAGCATCGTCATCAATCAGCGTATGTAAGGACGCATGACATTCCGAAGTGTCTGCTGATAGGTTGGGCCGCAAAAGCAAGCATTCATGGCGAGTTGGGTAGGTCATGACTCGAGGTTGGTATCGACTTCTCTCATAAATACTCATAACCAAAGACAGGACTAGGACTAAGCCCAGTCATCGTTGCCGGCAGCCTGCCACTGTGCCACAAAGTGAGAGACCGGAGATGCGCATCTGATGCGAGGGGTTACACGAGGTGTCCCGTCCGGATGAGTCTCGACAATTGATGCCTCAATCATCGCAAAGTCCACATTCTACTCGTCCGTGACAGAGGGATATTGCTAGGTCCAGAGTGACAGTGGCGGCGTCTGTAATTCGGGCGCCGTCCATGCTAGTTCCGATGCTGTTTTGGGCACTCACACACATGGTCCCATACTGGCGTGAGCCGAACTTCGCCGCCTTCAGACGCCTGCTTCGGTTCTGAAAGTGTCGACCCCTCGCATCGTTGTGTTCTCACAGTAGACCCATCGCCTTCTCAGCTTCTTCCACTTCAGCACGCTGACAACCATCCTGTCAAATTTTGTCGGCCAGCCGGTAACCTTCATTAGGATGTATACTGTAGCCTGACCATTCTCTTCATCGACGTCTGCTTCGGTGCTCAGCACACTCTTCTGCCAGGGGTTGTTCCCTGTCCACACAGAGACCAGAGTTACGTAGTCAGTCCAGGATGAGATGAGCGCATTGTCAAAGCGGGCATGGAAAGGGGGCGAGATGTACCTGGCCCTAAGGTGCTTCAATGCTACCCATTGTCCATTCTTAATGACATTTTCGAACGCACTGGATATACGCTCGAGTTCTTGCTTGATGGTGTCTTTCTGCTTGGCTTCGGAAGTGGAGCTACTGGCAGGAGAGCAGCTAGGAGACGTGATGAAATGCGACACGATCGAGGCGGGTGCGGTCTGGAGGGCGTAGTTCGTCCTTTCGGGAAGCAGGATGTCGAGGGATGATGAAGGTCGAGGTGGGCTCATGTTCGAAGGTTGGGTTTAAGCTTCGGGCCACCTGCAACGCAACTACCGAGAGAATTCGCAGATCGTCAACAGCTGAGCGTGGTAAATTGACATTCGTGTTTGCGATGGCATATTCGGTAGTGTCGCAGGCATTCGCTGAAAGAGAAGGGAAGAGCAATTGGTGTAAGATGTGAGATTGCTCCGTATTCGCATCGGTGTCCGCCACTACTTGTCTTGGTTCCCAGATGGGATGTCGCAGAGGAGTCTCATCTCGAACGTGGGAATCCGATGCAAGCACGGGGGCTGGTGGTGAATGGCGTGCGTGCGTGCGTACGTAGTGGAGCGAATAGTAAGCAGCCATAGATTCAGGGCCGGTTTCCGAGTGTAGTCGTGTTTCTTCATCACAGACGCAAGACACATCAGTCCTCCATGCACTGACTTGACAGCGAGTACGATTCGAAGATGAAAGCCATGAGCATATGAGCAGGTTCCAAGAGTACTTCCAAGATCGTGGTAGCCACACCGTCGATGAGTCCTGGTCCAGTATACGGATGTGGGGTAAGCGTCGGAGTCAGTGTCAAATACTGCTCATGGTAGGCCAACAGGCCCTTCTCAAGGTCGATGTCCATACTTCGGTGATGTGCAGCAGAGAGCAGGACCAAATTGCATCCCTCCGGCAGGTGCGATATATAAGAGATGCCTCGGTATCGGAGCGAGAAACATTGGCAACAAGGTAGAGCCTGGTATTCTGAAGCTAGATTTCTCTGGCCGAGACAAGGTCACACTCTCCAGTCTCTCCCTCATGCATCTCAATCGCCTTTCGTCGAGGCACACCACCTCGCTTTAAAATCTTAACATCAGTGATGCAGCGGCCGCGCCGTACACCAGCTTACAGGGTCGTTGATGCTTGCATCTAGATCTGAAGGTTAGCTCCGCGTAGTGATAACGATATGACACTGCTCAGCGGCTGTCCATATGCACAGCGACCAGACTGAAGCGGAGTCAATAACATAACTCTTCCATGCAAATCCTTGACGTGTCTCCTCAGCTCGTACAGATCATCAAAGAAGCCCCCATCAATTGAATTTGCCCCACAGTCCTTGCAGCTACTCTACATATACACTGGTGGAATACTCTTGTACAAATTCACTACCACCGGATACTCTGGATGTATGGCCTGCAGAGGATCTGGGAAGACAGAACGCTCGAGATCGTCCAAGAGTAGTGGGAAATCGTCCTCCAGCTCGTCCAACATCTCTCTCAGCTCCGACTCTTGCCCAAAATCTTCATGGCTGGCAATACATTTTGCCAAGGTGTTGCGGATTCGAGTCGTTACTTTTGGAATCTCGTAGGCGAACCCTATGATGTGCTGGAGTTCGGAGAGTTCCAAACCGACTTGCATATAACTTTCGAAAGCTGCTTCGGAGATTTTGCTCAAGTGTTCGATCTGATACTGGTCGGCGATGATATGCATTTTAATATGAAACCAGTTGTGCTGCTTGCATCTGATGGTCATGTCGGAGAAGCGATCATTCCGCAGCTGGGAGAAGATGGCGAGTCCCGCTCGATCTGTATCCATCGTAGAGCTGCTTGTGATCAGGAGGGCTGTGCCAGTAGATTGGAGTGTATTGTAGGTATGAAGAAAGTCGTAGAATGCTGGACTACAGCTTCACATTGGGATATTGGAGCGAACGTGATGTGTTTGTTTTGATTTCTGCGCGGACCCCGAGCAAGGGTCCATCTGAAGCTGCCTTCAGCTTTCACACATATGAAAGCTTGGCGCCGGCGCGTCAGCTTGGAGCAGTTTGGCTTCGCACGTCCAGGCCGCGACTCTTTAGATTGCGATGCCGAAGTGATGTTGATGGGTGTTCTCGTCGCTGCGTGCGTGGTGGGAAGCGCTGGCGAGCAAGGGTAACGTTCGCACATGTGAACGCATAGCGTTGCCTAGCACCCGAGCCGACCGTTTCAAGTTTGCAATCATATTCGCGTGGAAATTCAGCAACGTCAGCCTATCAGAGGTCATGGTTTGATCACTCTTGATTCTGAAATATGATCTTGAGAGCTCTCAGAGCATTCCACTGTCTTTCCATGACTGAAGATATTGATAGGTCAGTTCAAATAGCAAGACTCTTCAAGAGCCATAAGATGGGTGATCCCTAGCTTGCTTCGAACACATTTTTTGCTTCTTCTTTTTGCAGGTCGCGCGTTCGAAGCTGAACGTGCGACCTTTTCTTTTTGCCTCTTGTTGACTTGACATGATTTAGATGGGCGTTCGATGGCGTTCGAGAATCCAGTCCTGTCGCACGGATTCTGTCACGCATCAGTTCATTTCGTTGGACAATACTATCCTTTTGCTTTCTGGCCCGCCCCTTGCTCATAATCGAATATGCGCTTGGTTGCTGTTTGTTCTTACTGTGGCTTCGAGATTCTTTTCAGTCGACGACATGCGCACGTGTGAGCTGGCATTCCAATGCTCGCCAGTGACCATACTTCCCGCCATCCAGACGTCGCTTTTCTTGCCTGGTGAGAACGCTGATGCCGTCGCGCCGTTTCCAAGGTCCTGCAGCTGCTTAGGTTACGAGGTTCTATCTAATCGGCCGCACAACCATGACAGTGGGAGAAAGTCTAGTACAGTCGATCAAAATACGTATGTCTCTGACTGTATAAATGAGAGCTGTTGCGTAGTTTTAATGCTAAAGGCAGAAGCAGAGACGCTGCGTGAGGTGTGAAAGCAAGTGGAGAGCCCAAACCCTGGCTAGAACTAGAACAGAATAGCGCAAAAAGGTCTTGGCATTTGTGAGCATAAATTTGCGCCGGCCCTTCGAAACCTCTTTCTTCTGCACATCAGTAGGTGACTATCGTCACTTTATTATATCAAGGCTCTGCTACGGCAGCTTGCTGAGGGTCTTCCAACACTATGGATTTTCTTCCGTTCCCGGCCTTGTAGATTGACGCGTCCGTCTCTCCTACCAATTGCTGTCGAGTTCATGGACTGGAGTTGTGGAGATGGCCGCTACACATCCGAAGCCTTTCATCAGTGCGGCCTTTATCGAGCAGAAGAGGGGGCGCTGGAGAAGGGAGATGTGGTCAAGAGCCGCGAGACGAGTTCACGTTCAACTGTGGGAGATGGGAGACAAGAAGGAGGAGGACACTCGGCTGTGACCAGCGTACACTGTCGGACTTCCTGATGATGGAGCTCGCGGTGGACCTGCATGATACACAGAGTGCCTCGTCCAGTGCTCAGCTCGGCGAGACAAGGTGTTCCACGAGGTGGTGAGAAAATTTTCATCTGCAAGTCTCACTTGCAGACCTGGTCATCTCATCCGACCTTCTCTGTCTTGCTCGAGACGCGCATTTGGGCAGAGTTTCGCCTCTGTGAGATGCCATTCCAGCAAATACAGAGGGCGCGGTAGTCCTCGCCTGTCGGAGAACTTATGTAGGCAAGACTCGCATGTAGGGCGTCTCACAAAATAGCACACCACTGTCTGATACAGTATTCTTACCTGTAGGACATCACGCATCAAAAGGTGTCCTCAGCGCTGCGAAAGGGGCAGACTGTGCTCTCACCTCTCTGCCATATTGCGTTTCCACTGAAAATAATAGCAACGCGCATCTTCAAACATGGACTTAGCCCGGCAACAACGCGCCACCAGAGCAAGAGGATACGTGCGTTGGCTCAAGCGCGCCGCTGGATGTGCCAACAACAAGTCATCTCGCATCAATTGCCTGAAGAAAGACAGGATTCCTGAGAAGCTTACCGCAGACCAGGTCCAAAGCCTCCGCACAAAGATCAGTCATCTCGAGAGGCTTGCTAAAGCGCTTCGGTCCTTCGATCCACCCATCGAAATTCCCGATACCCTTCTCGGGGACCTGAACAGGACCGTCGCTGGTCAACAGGAATCCGCGGTCTTGGCTTCTCTAGCGATTCATGAGGTGGTGGAGTCCGTGCCGCAAAGGGAGGACTATCAGGATCTTGTTCGCCTCTTGGAGCAGCTTCAGGACTTGCTGCAGCTCATTATCGCACCCAGCTATGACAAGCCGGCCCAAAGCAGACTGCTAGAAGCAGAGCCCTGCATGTTCTGGATCTTCTACGGCCATTGTCGGTCCAGGAACTGTCACGATAAGCACGAAATGCCAGACCTCGACAAGCTATTGGACATGGGGATCAAGCGTGTACCACGCTGGTGGCTGAAAGAGAAGGTTGGCCAGAAGGGCAGGTACTGCATACCCTGGGTCATCGACGGTACCTGTCATTCCTACACGCGCGACTGTGAGAACATCCATGCGATGCCTGACGAAGCCATTCTAAGAAGTCTCGGCATCAAGCAAGTGCCAAACTGGTTGATCGAGAAGCATCGCCGCGTCACAGACAGTAGTTCCGCCCAAGAGTACTGCAATTTCTGGATCATGAATGGTTACTGTGCTTTTAGTGCACACAGCTGCTGCTACAGGCATGAGATGCCGGACGAGAAGAAGCTAGCAGATATTGGTATCAAGGCCACGCCGCGTTGGTGGCTGGAGAGGAACGTCACTGCCAACACCGGTAGCATACCCGCAAAGCAGTCTCCTCAATGAGGCTTCGACCTGGTAGCGTAAGTATAGCATGGATCGCCATCTCGATCAGCTGCAATGGAAAGGCACATCAGCGACCCCACCCTTCTAGAGCACACGGTCTAGCAAGCATGAATACCAACGAGAAAACATTCAAGCATTCCATTTCGAACATTTGATACGATGGTACCGTCCTGAAATTAAAGTGCACAGATTATCGACAGCGTTCCTCAGGGAAGTAAAATCTTTACCCTCAACTCGCAGCTTCTCCAACTTCGAGCCCTTCATGGACTTCCTCGGTCGCGCTGCCGCAAGCTCCCAATGCAGTGCATCAGCGAAGCGGCATTGGAAAAGCCGTCAATGTGGTTTTCCGCTCCAGTTTGCTCAAGCCTTCACCCGCGCCATTTCTCACCGCGAGAGGCACCAGTTTCTATGACTCCGGGTTTCGTCAGTCGGGAGCTATACCAGTGTCGACATTGGAATGAAAGAAAATCTAAGGCGCCATTCGATTCCGACTGTGAGCCTCACCTCGGTCGCTACCTTGTACTGACTTTTTCACTCGCTTCAACATGAAAACATTCGTATTGTGCTGGCCTCCATCTCATGTACGTTCTTGAGATATCTTCTCAAGCCATGAAATCCATCGAAGAAAATCTCGTCTGTCAGGGAAGTGAGCTTTTCCGCTCTCACCTTGCAGCTTCTATAGCTTCTCGACTCCTTGTCGTGGGAGAGTAGGGCTCAATCGCGCTGGCATCGCCATGGTATGCCATTCGGAACCAGTCGTTGAAGTGGGCGTGCACTGATGACTATGTACCTCCTTAGTTGCGGTGCTGTAAACTTCGACTGCCCCTACTATGCGGAGCGCGGCTCGCTGGTATAGTGAAGTGAACTCTCACTCCAGAACTTCGACGACTCCCCTGGGCTGTGTCTCAACCTTCAACTCCCCTAGAGACCCTGGCAGTACCTATGATCAGTGGTGGGAAAGCACTTGTACCACTTCGTACCACTGGGCGTGAGTGCCAGCGGTGGCGGAGGCCTTGCATACTACTGCAGCGCTTCCTTGCGCGTTCCAGTGATTGCGACTGCATCTCTAAGAGGACCAGGCTCTGCAATATCTCATCAAAGATCTTGGTAGGCACTTCTAGCCTTTCGGTGTCGGCAATCTCATTCCTCAATCATTCAACACCCTCGCATTCCAGCTCTAGGTATCGACCGTCTGCGGAGGGAACTTCTTAGGACAAAATTGAGAAAAGGTAGGTAGGTACCAAGGAGTCTCCTAAAGAAGAAAGATCCTACTCACGATACTAGAATGAGCCGTATTGCAGAAGATGCCTCGAGTCATCTTTATTTCAATTTCTCGGCTCGTGAATTCTGATCGTAAGCTGTATATGAAGGCTTACTACTCCATGTCCTCTGCATGTCATTCTCGAGACTTTGGCCATCCATATTCTTCTCTAGTCGAGCCGTTTGCCTAGTCATTCGGAGCGTGGTCCAGGAAGTCCGGCGAAGTGAAGGGAAGGGCACTTCTGGAAATTCACATCTGCTTTTTTCTCGAATGACTCCTGCTTCATTGCTAACACTGGTTGTCTTCTGGCATCCTCGGGATCCGAATAAATGAATGAAGGGTGTCTCTGGCTAGGAGTGAAGTGAAAGCATGTCATCGCAAGCTCACATGTGCACGACTCCAACGACATCAAAAGACTAGCTTCGCCTCTCCGACACTGTAGTAGCACTGTTTCCCTACCTCGAAGGAGTGAAGCTTTCGCGCCAAGTGTAGAGAAACCTTAGCCTCACTCCATGCATCTCCTTCCAAGCTGCGCACGCCAACTTTCTATTCCCGACCACCGACATACTCGGCATAATGGAGCGGATCCACCACCCAGTTGCCACGTACCGGAACACCCTCGAGACCGGCAACCAACTCCTCAACATCTCGCTCCTTCTCATACACCTCGAGGAAGCCCTGCAGAATCTCATTTTCCATTTGGTGATAGGAACCAGGCGTACAGAAGGGCAAGGAGCGGACATCGACGAATTCCGAGCGAGTTTCGGACTTCTGAACCTCGACTAGGACCTTGGGGCATGTTAGTGTCTATGTAATATAATGTTCAAAATGGAGGAAGGCGCTAGCTTACCTGATTCTGCTTGTGATTTTTGATAAGGTCCGGAATTCGCCCGTCGGGATCGATACCGGAGTAGATGTTGCAGGTGTATGGGGTAAAGAGAGGCATGTGAACGAGAACTGACGCCTTGATTCTAGTAGCAACGGGACGCCAAACTGACAAAGCGCCATGACGCAAAACTAACGTCTTGGACAGGTTCGTGGTCACATGCTCAAAGGTTCTCAGTGCTTGTGGCAGACCGGTATCTGAGGCCTTGTGCATATTCTTGTGCATAATGAGGGATACATTGCGGAAACTGAGATCAGCCATGATGCGGGCGAGGAGATCTCGGATCATGGGAACTGTAGTTGGTCAATACCCGTCTAGTCGAGAATATGATTGTCTCCAGTCACTCACCAGGAAGAACTGAGCCGCCGAGCCGTTCCTCGACAAAATGTATGTCAACGTCGCTGACACCCTCGAGGTACTTGGCCACCAAGGAGAGCTTCTTCTCTCTCTGCTGCATGTCATGCAATGGGTCTGAGGAGGCTTGGGCTGCAGCGCTAGGCTTGCAACTCTTGCCGACCTGAACCACCAAGCGTTGTCTGACATCTCTTCTAGATCGCGCAACAAGATATTCGGATCGCACCTGCTTATTGGCCAAAAGAAGTCCAACATTGGGCGCTTTGGTAAGAGTGATGGTCGAAGGATATGCTATATAAGCTTCCGCACACTCCAGTCGAAGTGGCGCATCTGCTTCTTCATAGATCTGGTCCTATGCAGAGGCGCGAGGTCAGCGAACTGCACGAATTGTGGCACACTATCATGATCTTACCCGCAGCTCGGGCGCAAGCCTGAAGAATGGAAACACGTCTCTCTGCGCCGCAGCCATCGCGACTGTGGTCGTGGTTTTCGAGTCCCGGCCTGGAAGTTTTTCGAAAGTCGGAGTCAACTCACCAAAACACGCGACTTATAAAGAGTGCTCGCGAGCTGCGGGCCGCCGTCACTCCGCCGATGAAGGTGTTTTCTGCCAAGCTTTGGCATGTGAAAGTCGCACGTCACTCCCTCACACTTCGAATGCGTCGCTTCTGGTCATGTATTCTGCGATTCGCGATTCCAGCTGACAAACATTTTCTGCGCTGTTCGAGTCAGACCCAGTGCCAGTATAGCTCAAAGTGAGAACCACTCTTGCGCCAGAAGATTGCTTTCACTGGCTCGCTCATAGCCAGGGCACTACTGAAATAAGGGACGGCCGCTGTTGCCGGGCATGTAGTTGAGACCCAACGAATCTCTCACCTTCTTCGAGAGGCATAGTCCAATTTCGCTTCCATACAGAGCGGCTTGTCGACCATCTGGGCGGTAATGACCAAGCGGAGTGGAGTGTAGCGTGCGGTCGGTGGCGGACATGTGTCGACCTAGAAATGTGCCATGACCCGGTTTCCACAAGCACATCGTCAACATATGCCGCGCCGAAAGGCAAGGGCCCGAAGCAAAGTTCTTGCATTGAAGAATCTACAGAGTACAATTCGAGGTGTCCTTCTCTAGGCCCAGATGCCCTTTTCATCATCTAAAATGCTCGCTACATTTACCAACCCAATGCATCGACACAAGTGCGGAAGTGAAGTCCCATTCCCACCACACGCCACGCTCAACCTCGACTTCATCTTCTCATAGCCTGATATCCTCCTCTACTTCTCCCATCTAACCCGAAAATCTAAACTTCGTGGCGTCCAATCGTCCCAAACCCTCGCGCGGAGCCACATTACGTCGCCTGAAAGCGTTCGTGAAGTCTTGCAGGGTGCCTCTAATCTTTCTGACCTCCTTGCTCTCGATCCGCTGCTGAATGTTCCGCGACAGTCGCTCAAGTTCCTGTGGCGCGATGCTTCCTTGTGGTAGCAGACTCACGGTCTTGCCTATCCACTGAGCGGCTTCGCGTGGCATGAGCTGGAAGAGTGCCAACAATACGCCACTAGCGTCTGGGAAGCAGTCTTGAGGGAAGGTGTACATCATACCAGTGAGACAGCGCTGAGTGAGTTGCTCGCCCTCGGACTTGACAAGCTCCTTGACAGTCTGCTGAACTTGCGGTGGATTTGCACGGAGACGGTAGGTGCCATCGTTGGCGTCGAAGGTTGGAGATGGCGCATCCTCGCCACCGTAAGCGAGAAAGTCGCGAAGAAAGTGGAGCGTTGCAATCAGTGGTTCCTCCTTGAGTAAGGAGAGCGCACTCGTGGCGGCGGAGAGAATGTGCGGCATCAAGCTGGATGCCACGATTTTGTTGGGGTGATATAGGAGCACATCTGTCGACATGCGGAAGAAGTCCTCGATCACGTCAGGAAGGTCTTCGGGAGTGAGGTCGTTGAGTGCGCGCAGGAATGCAGTTGCCTGCTGTTCGTAGAAAGCGTAGATCTGGTCCGTGGTTTCCCGAGATACGTATCTAATGGCATGTCAGCATGGATGACTTCAAAAGTGGTGTTTTGGTGATGCTACTTACTCAGACTCGTCCGAGAACTCACGCACGATACTGTCGGTGGCCCAGAGGAAGCAGCCCTGCCTGCTTGCCGTGAAGCCGGCGGCTAATTTGTCTGCGAGCTGATTGAGCAGTGGCGCAGTGTGGATTCGGTAGGACAGGACCATGTAGCGCCAGCATCTGCAGACCCGCTCGACAATGGGTACGAAGTTGATGAAGTTTTCGCAAATGGTAGCCAGAATCGGGAAGATCTCTTGGCAGTATTGAACGGCGGGATGTGGCTTTGAGGGCTCCATGTACGGCGTGACCCATTGTATGAAGATCGTGAGGAGGTTGAGGTGGTCGGCAATGGCCAACTTTTGCTCCTTTTCGGTAGCTGCTTGTGCCATGGCCATGAGCCGCTTGACAATCGGATCGCAGCACAGCTTCATAGATTGGTACAACGATTCGAGAGGCTGCTTGGCAAGCACAGATGCCACTCCTTCCGTAGTCTCTTCCTGGCTGGTGGGTGGCAGGGAGTTGAGGTTAGCTTCGTAGAACTGCTGGATTTGTGGCATGTATTCCTTGAGTAGATCGGCACAGTCGTTGCAGAAGAACTTGAAGCTGAGTGCAGCCGCCCGAACGACTTCTTTGGATTGATGCGAGAAGGCGGCCATGATGAAGTTGAGTTGATCCTGAAGTGTGTCCGGGTGTTGGGCAGTCCACTCTGTGTATCGTCCCAGGGCCATGACAGCCTGGAAGCGGACCTTCTCTTGATCTGGAATCTGGACGATGAGCGGAATGAGTCGTGGCAGCATGATGTTCTCATCTGATGGCACCTGACGGCCCATCGCTCGCATGCTGAACAGCGGAGCTTCGAGCTTCTGCCAATGCGGTACCTGTCCAGCTTGAGCCTGTGCGCCGAACTGGCCCACCCAGCTCTCGATGAGCTGGTAACTCTTCTGAAGGCATTCAGTCACACCAATGACCTCGCAACAGTCCTTCAGCACGTCACCCAACTGGTGTCTGAACTCTCGGAAGCGGTCTTCGGCTTCTCGATCTCCATCGAATAGATCCGAGTCATCGCCTTCCGGATACTGCAGGTGTACAATCATGATGTCCACTAGCTGCGAGTAGAGGTCAACCATTTGCAAGCGTGCTTCCATGTATCGCTCAAGCGTGATATATTGCTTGAGCTCGTACCAAAAATTGAAAGTCTGGCTCAAAGCCTCTCGCTCCTTGTCTTGTCTGCAGCATTCAAGGACTGCGACTACGAGATCGCGGAATTGTTGCGGTTCTCGAGCAATTAGAATGACCCAGGCCTCGCCTGCTTCCGCGAATATGCGGGTCACGCCCTTGAACGTCTCCCAATCTTCTTCGTCCGCACTTGCCTTGATCCGGGGAGCAAGCGCTGCTAATCTTGGGTAGAGGGCCTTGATGTTGTTCATATTCTCGTCGATGTCCCGAGTCTCCTTGAAGATCGCGCACATGGTCTCCACTGCGGCATCAAACGCAGCATCGGATTGAGCAGCGTTCTGGACGACTTCCATTAGCGGAGAGTTGACGATGTCATTCAGTGGTACTTCACGGATCCATGAGGTGATGCATTCCATCAGTTGCGGATTCTTGGTGGCCTCTGGCGAAGACTGCGCATACTGGACCAAGAGACGCAGGACATGCTGTCCATTCTGCTCAAGCAGCTCTTGTTGCCGTGTCCGTAGCTCATCTTCCGCCAAGTTGATCTTGCGGCCCTCCGTGACTTCCTCTGGCAGCACGTGCAGGAACTCGAGGACACATGAAATACCTGCTGCGTCACTTCCGAGTGTCGAGACCACTGTTTCCAAAACATCCTTCCAATCCAGCATGAGAATAGCCAAATTCGCTAGGCACACGCAGAGTTGTGTTCGTATCGGCTTAGGGCCCTTCGCATACTGAGCGACGACCTGAAGTAGTGTATCCCGCAGCTGAGGCCATGACTCTCGTGGGATTTGGTGAAAGTCGAAGATGATCTAATGTCTACGTTAATATACACCCACGCCCTCCTTCGCTCTGCTCTTACCATACCTTTCCCTTCAACGTAGTCGCCGCAAACAGCTTAGCCTCATCGCTTGCGTCGGAGGCTTGCAGCATGGCAAACGTAGATGTCCATGCCTCCTGTGACTTCTGGAATGACTCCAGATACGTATGCGCCTGCGTCTTCGAGGAGCGATCCACGTTGCTAGACATGGTCGCGAGTGCCGAAAGCACAGGAGCAAAGGCCGCGCCATTGCCATTGCCATTGCCGTTCATGGTTGCCGCCGTCGCCATGCTGTCGTTCTGTGTGTATGCAGGTGTGAGGGCAGGCAGAGCCGCTGTCGGCCAATTCAGATGGTTATTTAGCGATCTTCTTGCGAATGCGATGCTCGAAGGATCATCGCAGAGTCGGTGGCGGTGGCGGTCGGTCGACTTGAAGCAATAGCAAGATCTGTAGTGGGTGGTGTTGTAGAGTGGTATGGAGGGTTGTGGTCCAAACAAAATAATGTCTTCTAGTTGCACCCCACACACAGTGTTGCTAACTTGCTGCCCATGCGGCGGCACTTGCGCTGCAGCCCGACAAACTTTATTTTGGCGAGGGACGGACTGGTGTCGCGAAAGGCGGCGATTGACACACCACCATCTACAGACTCACAACAACTCCCGAGAGCTACCTTTTGGCATCCATTACTACCACGATCGCACAGGTCTTGTTCTTGCGATCGCCATCCACACGCGCTTCGAGGAACCAGCGAGCCAACAGCGACCGACACGAACCTCGAATCCACATCCAAGGCATAATCACTTCTCGTCATGGCCGACAGACGTGGTGGCGGCCAGCGCAAAGTCCTGCTTCCTCCAATCAACTTCATCTTCAAGCTCCTTCAGCAACACAGCACAGTACAGATCTGGCTCTACGAACAGCTGGGAATCAGAATTGAGGGCAAGATCAGAGGCTTCGACGAGTTCATGAATTTGGTGATCGATGATGCCGTGGAGGTGAAGCAGCCAGGAAAGGGCGAGACAGAAGAGGATGTCAAGGATCAGAGAAGAGAAGTTGGTGAGTGTCGGATACTGCACGTGGAGATGGACAACGCTGACCATTATCTACAGGACAAATCCTGCTCAAGGGTGACAACGTGTGTCTGATTCAGAGCTTATCGTGATCGTGCAAGGGCTCACGAATATTTGACGACCATGGACACAAAATGAGAAGAAGCAATAGCGAAGCAGCTTTGCAAGAAGCGAGATCCAAAATTGTCTTCATGATCCCTGGCAGGATCGAGGAAGGCCCTTCGAAGACTGGACGAAAGCTGAGCCTCATGCGGTGGACAGGATGCACAAATAGTGAGTCGCCCACCTTCGTATTAGCATGTAACGAATGAAAGGCTCATTGGCTATCTGGCGTCAGCAATGTGCCATCTCCACACGCGACCGCATCCACCTTCCAGTCCCAATCCTGCACCACGAGTTTGCCGGTGGGCAAGATTTGCTCCGCGAGACACAGCCCGACTAGAAGCACTTCAGTCAGTCATCTGTAGGAAAGATGGACGGGCAAGCGACGAAAGCACTCACCAAGATATGGCTTTTTCCTCTTGCCATTCTCCGTGAACCGAGTCAAGAACTTGTCATAGAAGCCAGCACCGTGACCCATTCGATTCATGTCTGAGTCGAAGGCAACACCAGGTACGACAATGAGATCCAAGCCGCCAGATGATTGACCGTCAACGTCCTTACTCGTCCCATCATCCGCCATGGACCGACCTTTGAAACCCATGGCATTCTGTCTCTCATCTAAGCCCTCCTTCGGCAAAGTAGGAATGCCCCAGCCATCACTTTCCAGCTGACCATAGTCGTCGAGCCCATTCAGTTGCAGCATGTCCATGACTTTCGTCTTCGGCTTCTCCGTGCCCAGAGAATAAATGTACGGCACAAAAACCTCCTTTCCAGTCCATAACGAATCCGGCACCAGTCCCGAAGTCTGCGCTTCACTCTTTGGCATCGACAAATATATGCCAACCCTCCTCGCCTTGCGATACTCGGGCAAATCCAGTATGACATTCTGCGCTTTTCGTGACTGTGTCCAAACATCCCGCTCACTCAACGCCGCCAATTTTTGGTTGATCTCCGAACGAAGGGCCTTTTTCGCATCTGTAGCCATTTTGCGATGCGAAGTAGAATGACTACAGCCGATCGCTTCTTCTTGTATTGCGAATTTGCTCAGCAGTGGCGCTCCCGCTCGTGATGAACATGAAACGGGTCGCGAAAGCGGTAGATGCACTCGACATGCATTTCGCATGTTAATGACATCAACCACAATATAGTCTTGATCATTTCCGTACTAAAACAATGACACCCAGTCACGATAGTGGCAAATGTGGGTGAAGTGTTTGGCAGGATAAGGTAGTTCTAGGGTTTCGCTTTCGGTAGAAGGATATAGTACCTGCGTTGGCGTGTTGGCAAACGCGCCAAGAGAATCACTTGCGACTTCCAGGGATAGAACTAGATCTGCATTGTACTGTCCGTCGACTGGCATTATTCGCCTTCTCCAACGAGCGCACGTACACCACCACAATACAATACAACACCCGTCGCATCCGCATACAAAGATAGACATGCTGCTCTACCATTCCCTGGCGGTGGGCTTGGGCCTGGTCGCATCGGGTCGAGCCATAGGAGGAGCATCAGATCTCACAGGTACATGGAGCACAAAGTCAAATAAGACTTTGACCGGGCCAGTACGCACCACGACCCCCCATGCCCTTCAAATCAGATCATTAATTTGTTTGCCAGGGCTTCTACGACCCCCTCAACGACAAACTCATCGAACCCGAACGAACAGGAATCTCCTACTCCTTCACAGCAGACGGCTACTTCGAAGAAGCCTACTACCGCGCAATCGCAAACCCCAAAAACCCAAAATGTCCCTCGGCGATCATGCAATGGCAGCACGGCACTTGGACGTATAATGCGAATGGCAGTCTCACACTGGAACCGATTCCAGTCGATGGGAGGCAATTATTGAGTAAACCTTGTGATTACGACAAGGGGATTTATACGAGATATAACCAGAGCGAGCTGTTCAGGGTAAGAACGTGACATGCGCATGCTAGGAGGTAATTTTGGCTGATGTGCGCTTCGTTCGTTCAGAACTATGAGGTCGTCACAGATGCCTACCACAATATCCCACGACTGAACCTTTTCGAGTTCGATGGCACGCCCATGCAGCCTTTGTATCTTGTCCGATCGCCGCCCGAGATGCTGCCTACCACTACGCTCAACCCAACGAACACTGGCACCGCAGCTGCAGGCTCCAAGGCTACGTCGAAAGCCAAGGCGAAGCGTGGGCTGGACTATCCTGAAGTCCCCCTAAACTGGAAAGCCAAGTACGAGCAGGGAATGATCGGAGGAAGCGATATGGTGCAGAGGATAAATGCCGATAGGTTATGGTGGATTGGATTGACGTTCACGGGAATTGGTGGATTGCTATACTTTGGACCGAGGAGGTTGGGATTGAGACTATAAGCAAGAGCGAGATGGCCGGCCCAGAGGAGCGCGCACAACGCATTGAAATTGACAGAAAATCGGGAGAACCAGGCGTTTCAATAGATGGAATTGTTTTGTTTGTACAGCATTCAGTACGCTATGCATGACGAAAGGAGTTTCCGAGGCGCTACAGGGAGAAGAGAAACGGAGTTCAAAGAGCCAGTGGAATGCTTGTTTTTGGTCCGGTATAATACATTTAGTGGGCATACGAGACAGAAGCCATCTGGTCAGAAGAATCCAAGAAATCACATTAGATCATTCATCCCCTTCCCGTTTTCGTTTCCCTTTTCGCCCTCTCCTTTTTTTCTCATCACTCCTGAAACGCAGCATGACCTCCGTTCCGCCCATACTTTCATCTCCCAATCTCTCATCATCATTTATCCCAGAAAATCCCTATCGAAATCTCCATTTACGTATCAAACTCATCACACACAAAATTCCCTCGAGAATTCCGCGCATCGATATTTCTGATTCTATTTTTTTTATTATTAGCGATACATCATTTCAATCCATCATCGAAATCGGAAATGAACATACCTGGAGATTTTTAAGAAGCAGGTAGGTAGGTAGGCAGAATTTACTTCGACAAGCCATTCCTACCACCGCGACCTCCGGATTTCCCTTGGGCAGGAGTAGCGAATGCTTGGAAAGATTTTGCGGCTTGGAGGTCGCCTGATGAGAAAGGGTTGGATGTCTTGGGAGGATTTGGTTGTGGTCTGTGGCGGAGATGAGGTGGGAGGGTTAAGAAGTTCTTGGTGTCTTGAGACGGGGCTTGAGTCGACGGTGCGGAAGTTGGAGTAGGTTGCTGCGATGTTGGCTTGTGGCGGAGATGGGGTGGGAGGGTTGAGAAGTTCTTGGTGTCATGAGACGGGGCTGGAGTTGACGGTGCGGGAGTTGGGACAGGCGGGTGTGATGGTGGCTCTTGTGAGAAGCTGGAGGGCTCGGGTGTGTCCCAAGATGGCGAAGTCCAGATCATTGGCTTGAGGTCTTCTGAGTTGACGCCCTTGGGCATGCCGGCATAAGGGTTCTTGATGATGGCTGGCTTTCGTGCGGCCGGCTTGATCGGGACTGGAGCGATGATGGCATCTGGAAGTGGAGACGGAGCTGCAGATGCAGTCGCTCTAATCGGAGACACAGGAGTCGGAGATGCTGGCTCGACGACCTCCTGATTGGTTCTGATGAGCTTTCCCTTCTTGGTGAGGGAAGCATTGCCCTTCTTGATGTCTGTCGAGGCGTCATCGTAGAGACGAGGGGTCGGTGGTCGACGAGAAGAGCGACTCTTGTTTGAGCTTCCGGCATCGCGGGTCTTGCTGATGCTGACGAGCATGTTGTAGAAAGCGGTGTCATATCCAACGCACTGAAGATACTCCCACCAGAGACGCAGGCCTGGAGTCGTGGCGGTGTCCTCCTTCTCGAAAGCATCCATGATGTTCTCCTTTGTCAGCATCTTGACCTGCATACTCGACTGCTTCTCCCAATCCTTGAGTTTCTCGGCATATGCTTCGAGGTCCTTACGCACACGACGCTCGAGGGGAGCGGCTGTGGAGGTTGATGCTTCTTCGGTGGTCGCTGGTGTATTGCAAGCAGAGTCGGTTGGGATGCGACCATCATACTCTGGGCGCGGGAACATGGCTTTTTTCAGAGCTTGAGTGACCCATCCTGGTCGACCACTCTCTGCAAGCTCCTCGGCCACGGCGAGAAGAACTCTCTTGGGTACGTGCTGCTTCAGCTCATGGTGGCTGAGCTTGTCAGAGTAGCGCAATTGGCTGTACATGCCAAAGTACCGATAACCACCTTCGCCTTGCTTGCGAATGAAGACGGGCGTATTGAGGTAGTTCTTCTCGCTCGGTCCCATGCCTTCGTCGACAAGGGTCTTGTTGAAGAACGCGGTCAGCTTGGCGCCATGCTGTCCGGGAGCAGCGGGGAGAAATGGCTCGTTGTCAGTCTCAAGCATCCAGTAAGCTCTGGATGGAAGGTGGGAATGCCTGCTTGAGTCGATGTAGTAGAATCCTGGCGACCAGACCTCTCCTCCAAAGAAGTTGTGGATAAAGTCGAAGGAAAATGTCTGCTCGTGCACGGGAATGCTTCCTGGCAGAGGCGGCAGACTGGTGATGGCAAAGGGCTGCCAAACTTCAGGAATTGGGACTTGCGTCTTCGAATTCTCCTTCTTCGTGACTGGCATCTGGGCGGACTCCGGAGCCTTGATCTCGATGGCGCGAGATCGCGCGGTCCCTGAACGACCTCTAGCTGGACTACCATGAGCGCTGTCGTGCTTCGTATGCTCTGAGTCAACGTGCTTGAGAAGCGCGAGCAGGTTCGGCAATACAAGCTCACAGCATGCATAGGCAGCTGGAGGACTCGCGCCGACCTCAGATGCAGGAGGCGCTTCCAGCATCTTGACAGATGGCAAGCTGCGCGACAAGATACCTGGATGCATGGCCTCAGCCTGCTCGCGGAGCTTCTCGACGACTGCGCTCATGTCATTGGCTTCGATGAGGTATGCCTGCGCGATGCCCTCCTTACTGAACTGGTCCAGCATCTCTTGCGATGGCGAGTAGTCATCGTTGGCGCGAGTTGTCTGGACTTGCGAGTCTGAGAACTTCTTCTCGAGTTCTGAGATATGGCGCTGCAGCTCCTGTAGATCGTTGCGGCAGATCTCTTTTGTCTCTTCGACATCTTGTGCAGTCTGTGCCTGCTGGCGACTGAGCTTGACGATGTCGCTGGCATGAGAGACGTTCATCTCCACGAAGCGACGCTGCATCTCGACCATGGCCAAGTTCGGGACTGACTGTGGAGGCGGCGCCTGGTAACGCTGAAGTGACATCCTGCCTGGCTGGAATGACGGCAAGGAAGGATCGAGGTGTGTGGCGGAATGTTGGTGATGGTCACAATGGTATGATGTCGAATGCCAACTGGCAGGTCGGCTAGGTCGATGTTTTAAGAAAGATGGATGGTGGCAGCCTGGACTATTGTGAGTAACAATGGAAAGCTTCAAAGGCAAGCTTCAAGCATGTGAAGACTTACCAAGACACAGAAGAGCTGCGACTGAGCGAAGCTAATACTGAAGCTGTGAGGCGATGACCGACCTCAAAGCGATGAGGTGAAGGTTTTGCAAAGTTTTCAGTACTTTGGAGCTAGACCCCAAGCAGGCGCCGAGCAGGACACTGAAGGGACCTGAAGCCTCGCTGAACAACTTGCTGTAATTGCAGGAGTATCAGCAATCAACAGGGTGGATGTGGTCTTGGATGGGCGGTGGGAGGTAGCTATATTGTAATGTGTTGTTGAAGGGTGGTGGTGTCGTGAAGGGTGGAAGAAGTAGCGGCAGATGAAGAGCTCATAAATAGACATGGTTGTGAGCTTCTGCACAGGCCATCTCACATGCAGATATGAGGGTTGACAATACATGTGACCTCTGGAAGTGAGGCCGAGGCCAAACGTGCTCCTCGAGTGAAGCAGATCGATCATGACGCGTGCCACCCTCACGCATCTGTATACTTTGTGTCGCGCAGTTATAGAGCCATGGCCAAGATTGATGGCAATGGCATGCTTTGGACTGATTCTCTTGTGCCCTTCCCTCTATTCGAACAGAAGGAGCTTGAGCAAGACTCGTGCTCCTGTCTGCCGTGCGGGGAGTCTTTGATGGCAACAAATCGATTATAACAAACGCAGTGCTGATCGGGGTTTTGAAGCGTTATGAGGGTAATACAAAGGCTCCGGGGCCTGTTCCAAAGACCAAAGGAGACACCATTTTGTGGTCTTAACCTATGCCACACTACACGGTTGAGGGGTCGATATTCTACTCGGCCGAAGCGTCGATTCATCGCTGTGGGATGCATGAGCAGAGGAATTGTAAGGCATTGCTGCTCAGAGAATACAGAGCGCCGTGAGAAGCTGAAGTCCCAAAGCCAAGGCCAAAGCCAAGCCAAAGCCAAAAGGAAGGATCGCTCCGTCCCGACACACAGGGTCTTGTGACGTCGATCCCTAGATTTGAAGCCGAGCTGTTTGAGGAGAAGGACGGTAGGCAATCTCTCACACTTCTCTAAGCCAGCACACGCACTCTTTGGTCCAGCACTTCGCAATGCTGTATATGGCTTTACAAGGACTTCATGATATATACTGTGCAGAAGAAAAACGATAAATCTCAACCAAATCGATCGAAATGCCTCCCGCGAAATCGTCCGACGCGCGCGCAGACGCGCAGACCATACGAGAACGGCAGATAGCTGCAGCTGCCCACGCACGAAGCGCAAAGAAGAATCATGGTAATGCACAGCAAAATGGGATTTCCAGCTTAAGAGAGGTGGTAAAAATCACAAACGACGACAATGCCCTTGCCATTCCCAAGCAGGAGACGGGAGTAAGTGAAGCATGCAAAACTACGATTTTCACCCACATCGCTAACATAATCTCTCCAGATGGCATGGCAATCCGCGCCTCTCTCACTGCTGAACCAGTATCGCGTATCGCACAATATTCAAACACCCCCAGCATTCTCCACGCCATACCGACAAGCAATTCTCACGAATCCTGGCATCGGCCGACAAAGCCCGACTATGGCGCGCAAGAAGGAGAAGAGGCGGATATCAAAAGAAAATTTGGCATTGGCTGTTCGGAAGAACTTTAATGGCGCTGCTGTCAATGAGATCGATGTCGTTGTCGAATTGGTATACAAAGTGCGAAATAAAGGTAAGCATGCTGTCTGCCAGCCACCTCTCACGCAGCACACATGACGAAGAGACATGCTGATTTGGATATAGATAAAGCATTTCGGATGCGCTCGACTCCTAATGTGCCTAAGAAGGCATGATTGCGGTTCTACACGAACAAGGCGCGACCTTTCGTTGACGACCTATGGCGTAGAAATGAACATTCTTGGACATATGGGACATGGCGTTCGGAATAATCAGGAATATCTGCATGAGCGTATGCTTCGATCTAGTAGAGCAGCAGCCAGGCTTATGGTTGCTTGGAAACAAGTGCTGCTTGCTGAGTCTTGTGTGTGGGCGTTGGGGGTTTCAAAGCAATCCATTCAAGAGCATGCATGCATGTGGAGGCAGGGCACGCGTGTTGGCACCACAACACTGCTTTGTTGCTAATGTAATGAGTAGATACCCTTGAAACGCATAGTGATATCTTTTCTGCTGCATTGAAGATGGTGCTTGGAGAGTCGAACAGCCACTGCCTCTTTGCTTCTTACATACAAGGGGTCTTCTGGAGCAATTTGATGAGAATCCCATGTCAAATTTGTCTTGTACCTCACTGTATGTTGTATAGCAGTAAGCATTAGGTACATAGCGATAATGGAGTTAACCTGAACTCGGCGCCGAGGCGCGACTCCAGCTTTCACACAGCTTCGAGTGCCTTTGCCGTTTTCCGGGTTGCTCTTAGCCTCTCACACCTGCGTCCTCCTACTGGCTGCTTCTGTGGCACTATTACTATACCACATTTCATAGCCCAGGGACTTAGGACATTTCTTAACTGCGAGCAGAATCCTGGAAGACATGTCACATGGGCCTTCGTCCTGGACTTTCGCCTTGCAGCCGAGATTGCGACGTTCACAATAATAATTCTGTTTTATGTACTGTATCGATTTGGCCGATGAGTCAAGATCTCTGCAGATCGAGAATGCTTGCTACTAAGAAAGTCAATATGAGAATAATGTGTCAACGTCGCGCACTCAACTCCGTGTCATTCTCCACAGCAACGGTGGGACTCGCAATGAATCACGCGTGGACTGTTCGGCGAAGTCGAGATGAAGAGTTGACAGAGGCAGGAACATGGTTGTACCTATACGCAGACTGTACAACGAAAAACTTTTTCTCGATCTCGACGGAGTACATGTAATTTGTTTTGCGATTCAATAGCCGACGCACGTGCGGAGCCGTCGCCAGCGTCATCAACCATGCATGCTATGTGCAGCAAGCGGCCGGGGTTTTCGAGAAGCCGACGGTACGGTGCAATCGAACGCCCGTGATCACCGAGCATTTCTCTCGCTTGCAGCTTGTCGTCTCTACCTACACCATATTTGACCTCTTCTTTCCCTCCCTCCATCCTGTGCGTTGTGTGACTTTCGTCTTGAGCATCCCAGCGCCTCGTTCAAGCATCCTCCCTGTCTTCTTGGCAAGATTGGCTCTCGGATCGTCATGACTCCCCAGCAGCACGATTGGAATACGAACGCGTCGACGCAGCAGAAATGGATTCCAGATGCTGCTCACACGGGCCCGGTGACGCCTGAGAATGAAGAGATTACCGATCAGCCGACAGAGCTACATTCAACGCCCAACAATAACAGAACGAGCGGCCGATACTCGACGCAAACAGATGGCGACCACCACGCGTCGGGTATGTGGTCCGCCAATGCATCGACTATTGCCGTCGCCCATCCTGGACAGTCGACAGATCACATCGCCACAAAAGAGCCTGAGCGAACATCGACAACACAAGACGCCACAGCTGAAGCTGCTGCTGCTACTAGCACTGGCACGGGCCCCGACGTCGACATCGAGAAGCAAGAGCCCAAGGAGGACGAGGACAAAGATGAAGATGGCAAGATCAATGGTCGGTCAAAGGGCAAGGTTGCCATTATCATGCTGGCGCTGTGTCTTGCTGTCTTCCTCGCGGCTCTTGACGTGACCATTGTCACAACAGCACTGCCAACCATCAGCGAACACTTCCAGTCAACCGCAGGATACACGTGGATTGGTTCTGCCTTCTTGCTTGCCAACTCAGCTTCTATCCCATCGTGGGGCAAGGTCTCCGACATCTTCGGTCGCAAGCCTATGCTGCTCTTTGCCAACATCGTCTTCATGGTCGGATCTTTGGTCGCCGCACTTGCCAACAGCATTGGTATGCTCATTGCAGCTCGTGCCGTCCAGGGTGTAGGTGGAGGTGGTCTCATCATCTTGGTCAACATCGTCATTGGTGATCTGTTCCCGCTTCGCACTCGTGGAGCTTTCTACGGTGTCATCGGTGGTGTCTGGGCTATCGCTTCTTCCGTCGGTCCCATCGTTGGAGGTGCATTCACACAGGCTGTGACATGGAGATGGTGCTTCTACGTCAACCTGCCACTGGATGGTCTGGCCTTCTTCATCCTGCTCATCTTCTTGGACATCCAGACGCCAAAGACGCCCATCCTCGAAGGACTAAAGGCTATTGACTGGCTGGGCTCGATCCTCGTGGTTGGTGGAACCCTGATGCTTCTGTTCGGTCTGCAATATGGTGGCGTTACTGCTCCATGGGACTCGGCTGAAGTTCTGTGCCTGATCATTATCGGAGCCTTCACCCTCTTCCTCTTCGGCATGTGGGAATGGAAGGGAGCCAAGTACCCCATTATGCCCATGCGTCTCTTCTCCAAGCTCTCAAACCTCGCGACGTTGACTTTGGTCTTCTTGCACGGCTTCGTCTTCATCTCTGCATCTTACTACCTTCCACTGTACTTCCAAGCCATTCGAGGAGCCACTCCAATTCTTTCTGGTGTCTATCTCCTGCCAACTGCACTCGCCTTGGCAGTCAGCTCGATCGGAACTGGAGCATTCGTCGCCAAGGTCGGCAAATACCTCCCACCAATCTACCTTGCCTTCTTCTTGATGGTGCTTGGATTCGGCTTGTTCATCGACTTTGATGCTCACAGCAGCTGGGCGAAGCTCATCATTTACCAGATCATTGCTGGTCTCGGGGTCGGCCCGATGTTCCAAGCTCCACTCATCGCCCTGCAAGCACATATCAGCCCTCGAGACATCGGAACCGGCACAGCTACCCTGGGCTTCATTCGACAGCTGGCAACGAGTACTTCAGTCGTCATCGGCGAGGTCGTGTATGCCAACCAGATGGAGAAGAAGGCCGGTCAGCTCCGCGCCGCGCTTGGTCCACAGCAAGCACAGTTCGTCACTGGCGGCAATGCTGGTGCCAGTACACAGTTCATCGACCAGCTTGGACAGCCTCAAAAGAATATCGTCCGTGAAGCCTTCGCCGACTCGCTGATGCCCATGTGGATCATGTACACATGCTTTGCAGCTCTTGGACTGATCGTGATGTTCTTCGTCAGGCCCAAGGAGCTCACACGCGAGCACATGGAGACTAAGACCGGAATCGAGGCGGAGAAGGCTAATGCCGAAGCCGCAGCAGCCGAGAGAGAAAAGAGGCGTGAGTCGAAACGCACGAGCAAGGCCAATCTCGCAGAGCCCAAGCGTCAGAGCAAGTGGAGCTTGGCCAGCGGCAAGGCTAGCCACAGCCAACTCGACGTGTCTCGAAGCAGACCAGTCTCCTCACAATACAGCGCCGGCGTGACTGATGATGCCAAGGAGAAGATCAGCAGCGAAGAAATCCCTCCGGTGCCTCAAATCCCATCAAACCTCGAGCGTCCAACGCATTAATGGATTTCCACGGCCGCATGTCACGTCAGCATCAGCGATAGAAAGCGTTCCAGCATTTGCAACATCTCGCATCAGGTAGAACGGAGTTTTGAGAAAGGAGGTTGGATCTACAACATTACACTTTGTGCACCTTGTGAAGTTTGCTATAAACTTTGTATGGATAGGACAGGGTTGTGGGAATGTCGACCAGATTCTTGGGAAATACAGACTGCATCGTCTGACCAGGCTATGAGATACCCAGATGTTATGATATGATAAAACAAGTGTTTAATTGTTATCAAGGTCTTGCATGGCCCATTTCTTTGTTCTAGCCTTCTCCCATCGAGTAGCCGGAGCCGGACAGATTCGTTCTGCAGAAACGGGTAAGTGAATAGCCAGAGCTGTGCAAGCTGGATAGGAAGAGCCATGTGGGATGGTTAGCAAGAGCTCAAGTCGAATCGTCAGGGCCGTGGATTGCTGACGCTGCTGCCCAGGATGAACTGTTCCTCGCCGTCGGAACAATGTCTGGGCATTCGGTTGACCAGACCGGGTCATGGCGAGGTGCACGCAGTCGAGAAGAACGCAGGTGGTTGAAGTTGAAGGTCGTGGTCGTGGAGACATCTTGATGGCGCTTGCCTCTTCCAAAAGTGACAGGGATTGAATGTCGCTTCACATGCACGCCCAGTCACGCGATCAACGGCTTCACTTTGGCATGACAACCAAGGACATTCGGAAGCGACGACTTTCCATCTATCGCTTTCCGGCAGTCGCGAGTCGCTGCTGCACTCGCCTCACTCCATCATGTGTTTCCAAGGCTGGGCCCACCATGCTTGCGGCCACACCAGGGCCTTCGAGCAGACCTGCGCCTATGCCGACCAGCTCGACGTCAATTTCTGGCTGAAGATCGCTTGTCCCGGGTATAGCAGCACATCGCGCCACCTCGACTTCAAATGCGGCAAGCACAAGTACTACTGCGCCAAAAGCGAGGACGGCGAGTACCTGGAGAAGGTGCACCTGAAGCGCGATAAGGCGGAAGAGAAATGCAAGGAGCTTCACGATCAGATTCACAATCTTTGGCCTGGAATTTTGAGGAAGAAATTTGAGGAGCATCAGGAGCGAGGGGGCACGAGAGAGCAGTGAGTATTCCTGGAGCATCACTTCGACCATTGGCGTGATCCGCTGACCGCTGACCGCCCTCTAGGTACATGGCTCATCCGAACGTCAAGAAAATCCAAGACATCATGACGAACCTCAACTCTGAGAAGAACGAGGCGCGACGGGACGTCGAGAAGTGCGATTACATTATCAATGAAACGAAGACATTCTATCAGCTGTACGGTGATCAGTCGATTATGAGCACTCCCACCCACACAGGCATGCCGATGGCCGCGGCTTTCAGTCTCGGAGCAGATTCTCAGGCCATTGCTGGAGCGTCCATGCCTCAAATGCCATCAGCAGCGAACAATTTGTACCAAGCAGACTCGGGCGTGATGGGTGGCGGATACTACGCACAGCCGCAAGCAGGCGGCATGCAATATGGCAACACTCTGGGACCATCACCGCGACGGCTGGGAGGTCTTTACAACCCTGCTATGGCCAATATGGCTGAAGGAACTCCACAACACTACGCACAAGTACCGAGCCATCCACCTCAGCCTCAAATCCCTCCACCGAAGAAGCGTGGACGTGGGAAGAAAAAGGCAGAGGAAGAATCACCAAAGAAGGGGCCTGAAGGTGTTCGACGGAGTACGCGTGTACGCGGTAAGCAGATCAATTACGCAGAAGAGCTCACGGACGTCTCACGATCACCATCACCTGAGAAGTCCGATGCGTCTGCTTTCACTCCATCCAAGTCAGACGCTTCTGCCAGTCCGGCCAAGTCAAAGAACACTCAGCAACCTATATCTCGGACGCGGAACCTTCAGCAAGGACTGCACAGTCGTGCCAGTCCTTCTCTACTGGAGAAGATCGGCGAGTGGAGGCGACAGGACAGCAGTCTTACCACGCCGTCACCTCCAAAGCGCAGCTTCCGTCAACAGTATTCGCAAATGCCGAGCGGAAGACCTGGATCGCCACTGAAGAACGAGAATGTTCGGGATGGATATTTGGAGACACCTGGAACGATCACGATGCCGGAACGCCAATATTGGCCCACACAAGTGCCAGGCGAAGGCGATACTCAAAGTCAAGCGCACGCCGGGGCTCAGCGCGGAGTGTATCCCTCACATACCAGTGGCGTGCCTCAGCAGAACTGGATCGTCGACAGGAACGGCTCGAACCAAATGCTCTCTGCTGCTCTGGCTATAGGCGGAATGCTGCAGCCTCGGCCACAGCAGGAGTCGCAGCAGTCAATTCAAGCTCCGATGCCGAGCCACGACTATCAGCGAATGCACCAAGCTCTCCACACATCATCTCAAGCCAGGCTCCTTGCTCCTCCTCCGCAGCTCAGAACAGATGCGCCGATGAAACGCACCGTTTCCGCACCAAGTGAAGGCTCTCCTTCCAAACGTCCGCGTCTAAGCTTTCCCAGCACTAGCGACTCCGCTCTCCTCGAAGCTCAAGTCAGTCACGTCGCCACACCACCGCCGGAGCAGAATTTTGCTCCATCTGCCCCGATGCTCGTTCCCACTCCAGCGATCCCTAACTCAGAGGAAATGCAGGCAGAGCTCTCGTCTGATATCGACTGGAATACTTACAGCGGCCATAGCGCATTCTAAATAGCGAAGCTGGACATTTCCATTATCAGGGAAATTTTGGGAGTTGAATGAATGCTTGGATCATGCATGCTTGGGTTTTTTTGGCATGTAGAGTAGTACCTACCCCGGCGTCAGATCAGTTGTGCGGGACAGATTTCAAATTTTCCAGATGTCAGATTTTTTTTTTGGTCAGTAGTGTTTTCTCTTTGTCATGAGCAAGCATTAATCGTCCCAGCGACTCGATCGTACACGCAGGCTTAATCACGGAACTCATGAACATAATGTAGAAACCCACGCTGCTTTATGTATTTCTTTGTCTTGACATTGCGACTTTTGAAAAAAAAAATTTTTTTTGCCCCCTCGTTCTATTGAAGGGCGATTCGGAATCTCCGACTGACTCCTCTCGAATAAATACCTACCTACCTACCAATCGTATTAAAGCTAACTAAGATATTCGACGAATACATGTAAGCATTCTATCTAGCCAAACACCACCGTGCCATTAAGCTCATCGATGCCCTCCCTCCTTCCTTAATGCTCAAAGCCCGTCTCGCAATTGGAAAGGAAGGGCGTCGAAGAATCGCTAGGTCGTTTGTACATTTATTCTATCTCCTCGTAATGGAATCGCTGAGGTGTTTTGTGTCATGTTCGCTTGCAAAAGGTGATGGGTTGGAATTTTTTTTTCTTCTTCGAGGCATGCGGCGTGGCGATTAGATGGTGGATCGTTGGTGTTTTATGTCGAGGTCGAGTGTAGGGGTTTAGGCAGGGCGAGCGATATCCGGGGTTCCGTGAAGCACTTCACACCCGCTACCGCGGGGTTTCGAGCTATACGTAAAATCGCACTTTTTTAGTAGGCTATACGTAAAAGTCGATTTAGTCGTATATTCTAGTTCTATACGGATATCTAGGTGTATGTAGTCGTAAACTACGAGTCTAAATATTATGTTTCTAAGGTCTTTCGAGTACGTAGCGATAGTATACCTTACTACCGCTAATTTCTTATGTAATCCTTAGTAGGCGCGTCTACCTCGTTCTAAGTCGCGTTCCTTATGTTCTTCCTTCTCTTATATATTACTAATCGCATAGAAAACTCGGTATAGCGCGTAAGAAGGTAGGGAAGAAGAAGAGGGTACGTACGGAGCGGTTAACCGAGACGGAGAGGGCGGCAAGGGGGGTGTCTGTATTCTAGCAATAGCTTAGCAGCGCACGTACCTCCGGAAATACGCCGGTCCCACAAAATGACGTAAAACCCACGTTAAATCGACATATTGCTAGGAACGCGGTAGCAACGCTAGCAACGCTAGCAATGCTAGTAACAAACCTCGTTGCCGCTATAAAGCTAAAGAATAGGTAAGAGATTAATGGTATAGAAATTTCTAGGTATTGTTAACGCGCTCTTATAACTATCTACCTTACTACCCTTACTATGTCTACCTTACCGTTACCGCTAATGTTGCTATTACCGCTACTATTACTATTACCGCTACTATTGCTATCGCTAGTGCTACTACTATTGCTATTACTAGTTGCCGCTATGAAGCTAAAGAATCGGTAAGAGATTAATGGTATAGCAATTTCTAGGTGTTATTAACGCGCTCTTATAACTATCTACCTTACTACCCTTACTATGTCTACCTTACCGTTACCGCTACTATTACTATTACCGCTACTATTACTATTACCGCTACTATTACTATTACCGCTGCTATTACTGTCGCTAGTGCTACTACTATTGCTATTACTATTCCTGTTGCTACCTTACTATCTCTCTAGCACTTAACGTAGGTGTCGAGTAAGTAAGTAGTCGTTAGTCTAAGGGCTCTAGTATATTATGTTGCCGCCGGCGGTAGGTTAGATGCCGCTTAACACTTACGCCGTGTGTTAAGTTAGAAGGAACGGTTGCGACGAGAAGTTAGCCGCCGCCGCTAACGAGAAGTTAGGGCCTAGTTGACGTAGCTATATACATTAGACATTAGTTTAATGGCAATAACCTACTCTTAGTATAACAGCGATATATCCTTGTCCACGAGAAAGAGCCTGTCGCGAAGGCCGCCGAGATTACTAAGCGCGTCGACTTCGGACTTTACATTGCCGCTAGGCGTAACATTGCCGTCTAGTTTAGCTAGTTCCTCTATTTTCGATTGCGGCGGAGGCGACGACGTTGTTGTCGATTTCGGTATGCCTAAAATTAAGCCTCGTGTACATATAAATTAAAGGGTCTTAGCGGGACCCATAGAACGTTATTTAAAAAGTCTATCTTTTCGGAGCTTGCTAACCGAGAACTAGCGCGTTGCTAGAATACAGACACCTGGAAAGGGTAGTAGAACGTGTCGTTTCTAAGTACGATGAACTAAAGGCTAGGTTAGTAAAGGTTAGTATTCGAGGACTCTATAATAGTAAGAAGGCCTCTTACCTATATTCTCGCATTTACTAGCGGATTAACGGCCGTAGATCGCTCTTATCGCGACCCGCGACAAATACTAAGCTAGATAAGGCTTAGGAGTTAGCGCTAGCGGATTATTATCGAGAGAGGGATATAATAGGGATATTCCTACTAGTAGCGCTTATCGTAGTTATTACTATAGATATACTTACGAGGATGCTACCTCCTAGCGCTCTAATACCTCTACTATTCGGAGTCGACTAGGTAGACCGATTTCTTATTCGATATAACCTTAGTAAGGTAAAGTCGAAACTAATCGAGAAATAGCGTAAAGAAGCGTACGATCCGTCCGCGATTAGAGCCTAGTTTAACCGCTTCGAGGTAATGTTATCGCGACTAAACGTAAAGGCGCGGAATATATAGAATTTCGACGAGACCGGATTTCGAGTCGGCATTAGTAGTAACGAGTACGTCGTTACGATAGATATAAAGCGGCGCGGCTAGACTAAATGCGATACTAATCGGACGCATATTACTATTATAGAGACGGTTAATACCTTCGGCGAGGTAATCGACTATTAGTTAATTATAAAGGGCGTAATAGTTTAAGAACGTTAGTTACCTATAAACGGTTAGTTAGGTGCCTAAGGTAGGTATAGTAATAGTAACGTTACTTACTAACTATAGTAGCTAACGACAACTTCTTAATTACTATTAACGAGTCTAGTTACATAATAGATAATACTACTATATACTATATCTACTAGTTTAAGCGTAAGATAAGACCCGAAGATCTAAACGAGTAGAGGGTACTACTCTACGATAATTATAGCTCTTACTACTTTAAGGAATTCGTAGCATTTATAAAGCGATATAAGATTTAGTTATAGGGCCTATAACCGTATACTTTATACTTTATGTAGCTACTAGATGTTATACTATTCTAGGTATATAAGTTAAGGCATAGATAGGTAGTATTAGAAGCTATATACCGTAGTATTAGCGAGTTTAGTATACCCGAGTTTATAGAAGCGCTCGCGGCTATTCGCGCGAGGATATTTACCTCCTATAATATAAGATCGGCATTCCGTAAGATAGGCATATTCCTAACTAATAGGGAGGTTCCTTATAGACATATTCGAGATTAGTATAGCGCTACTAACTATAACTAGAACTAGTAAGTAATTAAGGGCGAATTAGTACGGGAAGAAATATAGTACGAGGAATCCTTAGTAATAGCGGCGGCCGCTTAGGAGGAATACCTAGTATTAGTCGAGCGAGAACGTTCCGCGGAGCCCTCTATTATCGACCTAGAAGGGTAGTATCGAGCTAATAATCGCTACTATTTAGAGGACCTCGAAAACGTAATTACTTAGGGTATGCTATCGTCGCCTCCTCGGATCCGTACGCCGACCCCCGAACTACCGGAATAGCTCCTTACTACTACTACTAGCCCTCGAGCGATTAAGGTATCTCGTAGTACTATATAAGCTCGTAAGGACTTCCGACGTTCGTATCCGAAGCGAGCCCCGCCCTATATCGACCCTACATTATCGTCGTTTAACCCCTTCTCCTCTTCGCCTACTAAGTAAGTAGAAGCTATTTATAATACGTCGGTTAATATAGCTATTTATAAGGGTAAAGAATATAAGCGTAAGTATTAATCTACTAGCCTTATAGAACGCGTAAAGAGGCGATAGAAGGAGTAGCCTAATCGCCTTATCCGAGCGGGTACTATCGAGGTAAATAAACTACGCTTATAACTTACCTAATAAGATAAAGAGGCGGCTAATAGTAGCTACTAGAAGGCGCTCCGCGAGGCGAAGACTATATATAATAAGGTACGTACATACCGACTAAAGTATAGTAAAGCCTTCCGTATTATATTTAATAATAATAGTAAGGTTAAGCTTATAGACGTTATATTATAGTCTACCGATAAGCCGCTATAACGTCTCTTCGACCTACGCCTTCTTACCTCGGATAATAATAAGAAGATTAGTAATCCGTACGCCGACTAACTTACCTTTTCTAAGCGGTATACCGATATATCTAAGGACGGCGACATTACGTATAGATAGATACCGGTTAGAATACTATTACTACCGACCTATACCTACGATTACGAAGAAGACGATATTCTATTATAGACTAACGTCGAGTTAGAGCGACGGCGATTAAATACCCTATTCGCGTAAGAGCCTAATACTCGTTTAGACTAGTTATAATAAGACGAGGCACTACTTAACGAGGATACTATATATACTATAATCTAGCCTTATTTAGTATACCCTCGTCGCCGCGACGAGTCTATCTAGCGAAAGCGCTACTTCTACGAGGCTCCGAAGAAAACTAGTCGTTACGTAGGTAAAGTTTTAGGTAGTAAGAATAACCCTATTAAGTTAGAAGATGTACTATAAGGTAGTAGACTATGTTAAGAGCTAGAAGCATCGCATTAGACATATAGACCGACCTATATAGTAATTAATTACATAGTTAACGCGAAATATATAGTACTAAGACTAGGTCTATAGTAATATATACGGTCGTAATATGCTAATACGAGGTCGTAGTATACTAGAAATATGCTACATACTAACCCCGATCGTACTTACATCCGATTTCCTAGGTTTTACGACTATAATGTACTATATAATCGACTTTTACGTATAGCCTACTAAGAAAGTGCGATTTTACGTATAGCCGGAATCCCCGAGCTAGGGGCGAGGGGTGAAGTGACTAACGCAACCCCGGATATGCGGAAGGAGCTCGCGTCATGTGGGGACGCATTAGAATAAGCGCTTCACCTTTTACAAGAATCTCGTGTACATGTGTCGCCTCCTCGTCGACAGTGGTGATAACTCCGATCGCTGATGTGTCGAGACAGTGTTGACCATAGAGGCGTATAATTGATGCTCATTCTTCACGAAAGATAGACAATCCTCCACTGCCGAACCATGCTGTACATAGATACATTCTCTCTCATCGTAATGCGTTGGTCATGAACACGCAAATGCACACCGAGATCCAATGCAGAAGGACGGGCTACTCCATAGATGCTTCTCTACATCAAGGAGACACGATATTACTCAGGCGAAGATGAAGTCTTTCAGTACAGGCGAGGAGGCAAACTCGGGGTTCAGGAGCACGCAACTACAGCCGTCAGCCAGGGCGATGTGGTGATGTAGGCGAGAAGGAGAACATACTTCAGGAAATGCTCCAGGCCATTCCTCCTCTGCTCGAGGAACCTCGGACGAAACCTCGAGACTACTGACTTGCGAGGCAGCTCCGGCAACATGGCCTCTGCGTGCGGAAACGCTTTCACGAGGTTCGATCGAAGGCGATCAAACTCGGAATACCTGTTCATAATAGGGTAAGAAGGCTGCTCCGTACTTGTGGTGGATGCGCCAGCTCTATGATTTACCTCTTTCTTATGCTTAGCGTGCCGCCTTTGAGAGTCTGCACATCAACCGGCCAGACCACGTATGCACCCATGCCACTGGGCCCAGTCACGACAGTGTAGTCGCCTATTGTGACAGACCGTGCCCAGCACGCTTGCGTCTGCTCATGGTCTTCCTCTGAATGGTCTTCGAGGATAATGGCAGCCGGACGGGCCTGAGTAGTGACTGTGCTGGTACTCCGACTGTGGCGAGCCTTGGAGCTCCACCAGAACGGCGGCGCGTCTGTCACATGATCCGACTCAGGTTCCTTGTTCGCTGCATGAACATGCTCATCCGCGGTGGCGACATCCACCGTTCGCAGCTCTCCATTCGGCGCAGACTCTGGCGGCCCCATTCATACGAGAGAGGCAAGCATGCAGCTTCGGCCAGCAACAGCGAAGCCTAGGTCTTATTGCCAGCTTCAAACAGCTTCAGGCCCGTGTCTAATTCCTTCTCACGCTGCCGAGAGAAGTCAAGCAAAAACGCGCGTCCAATGCAAGCAACCGAGAGTCCCGGAACGCTAGGATGATTTGCGTGCGACTTGCGTTGAAGGTGTGTGAGACGCAGCATATGCAGAAGAAAATCGACGGATAGGCGAGAAAGCTACCAGCCTCTCTCCCGACCTTTGTGCTGCTAGGCTGGAACCATGTGCATGGGTCTATTATCTCCGTCTTGGCTCCGCAGACAGACGACACTTGATCGATTCTGTCTTTGATCGATGAAGGAGGTATATTATTATCATCATATATCTGATGAGGACGAAGACACATCACTCAATCTAGCACTCTAAATGACTGACGCTTATACTTTGACCAGAGTTCCCCAAAGCAAGCACGGCCGCTGAAGGAATTGGATGCTGCAATGGGCTAGACAGGGCCCAAGCACAAGCTATTTACAAACACGCTAGCGACATACGACGCACGGAAAGTGTTTGTGAAGCTCCAGCTCTTACAGTAGTAGGCTGGCTTATCAGACACGCAAATGCGGCAGGTCAATGTCATCCAGTACACAATATGCGTACGAGGCTACGAGCTGCTGGTGGCGAGGAATCTCATGCATCTAGCTAGACATGGGTTCCCGGCGCCCAAGCTCCTACACACTAGCGATCCTTTCGTAGTGTGACCCGTTTGGCCCTAATATATATACAAGTCTCAACGTCCCCCGGTATCTCGTGGTAGGTCCGAGAGTTGCATTGGCTTTTAATCTTGAACCCGTTGACCTGTCTTGATTATTCTTGACTTGTGGTGGCAACGACACATCTCTTTCACGAAACCACCACCGTTCGCTGTCGCTACTCGCTGCATCCCTTGCTTCGGAGCTTGTATATTCTAGGTGAGTGCTTTCTTTTCTGTCGGGAAGAAGGAAGAAGTCTCGTCCAGTTGCCGTGCAGTGCAGAGCTCATGACCACATCTGTTGCTGTGGCTGCTGCAGCTGACTCTTCTCATCAACACACGATCGACAGGAGTTTCTTGACTCAGCACGTTTTGCTTACATTATCACGCATCAGACTACCCGTACATAACTTGCACGAATTTCGATTCACGAATACACGATTTCCCAGTACCAGACTACTACACACGAGCAAACATACACCATGAAGTCCTTCCTCGCCCCATCCATCCTCGCCTTCACGGCATTGGCACAAGCCCAGTACGCCATCGACCCAAACACAGTAGCCAACGCCACGAGACGTGAGTTCTCCTCCCCACAAAACACCCATCCCACACCTCTCCCCTAGTCACTAACACATCATCTCCCCCACCACAGAACAATGGTGTCTAGACCAATCGACCCAATGCCCCCTAATCTGCCTCGACCAAGGCGCAGCTAGCGGTAGCACCGAATCCAACACCTGCGACTCCACAACCCTCACCTACTCCTGCGTCTGCGACAACGGCCTCTCGCCCAACATCTCCGAATACTCCCAAACAATCCCCTACTACATCTGCACCGAATGGGGCACGCAATGCGTCTCCAATTGCGGCACCGACAACACCTGCGCCTCGGCCTGTCGCGAAGACCATCCGTGCGGTGCCCTGAACCCCAAACGCCAGAATACTAGCACCTTGACCTCTACGCGCACGACGTCGGCGACGGGTGCTGGTGTGCTGACGACTACGGGCAGTGATGGACAGGTTGCGACTGTGTATACGGGTTTTGGAGGACAGGCGACGAGTACCGGGGGCAGTCATGGGGGCAGTGAGAGCTCCGGAGTGAGGGTTTGGGCTCTGAGTGCCGGTCAGACTTTTGGGTCTGTGGCGCTTGTTGGGGCTGCGACGTTGGGGTTTGCTGTGTTGCTTTGATGAGGTAACAAAAGCGAGGAAGAGAGAGGTTGTTTTTTTTCGAGGGTAATAACGCGTTCTTGTGAGGGAATAAGGAAGCGTGTCACGATCATTTTTGGAAGGAAGAGATGGGGAAAATATCATCACTCTAACACTACTGTTGTTGGTGCCAGGAATTTCTGGTGTTGGGTCTTGGAAGAGCAGGATGTGGAAAGTTTTTGCATAGCGTTCGAGCACGCATTGTTAAGAGCGAGCGAGCGAGCATGGAATTGATTTGTTAGTACTTTGGGTTACAGGCGAGCAGGACAAAAGCTAGCATTGTAGTAATTGGCAGTGAACTGACGCAGTATGTCTACTACTTGTTTTGTTGTCATTATTGTCGTCTTTAAGCTACCTGACTCTTACGAACTACATACACTACACTACCTTCCCTGTCTTCGCGATTCATGCAGCGAATGTTCGCTTCTCGATCGCAACATCCACCGCTCTCTTCCCACTAATTATATTCGTTGTAGCAATCACCAATTTCCTCCCACTACTCTTCTCCAACTGCGCACTCACAAACCTCAAAGCCGCAATCTCAGCATAAGTGACACCCCCCAAATAGAACACGACCGTAGTCTTGGGACCCTCCTTGCTCCCTCGCAGGGTCTTGCGTGCATGCGAAGCATCTGCATCACTACCCTTTTGGCTCACGTCCACCGTGGCTCCCCGGATCCTCGACAAGGTATCCTCGAAACCTTTCCAGCCTGTCCCTGGCACAGCTTTACCAGCGTTGACGAGGTTCTGGAGATGGGATTTTTGGAGGATGGTTTGGACGAGTCGGACGGATAAAGGTGCGTAGCCGCTGAAGACGTACGCTATGTCTGTTGGGTCGGCTTCTTGCACTTCGTCGGTCCAGAGTTGGAGGGTTTTGCGGACTGAGGACCAGTCGGTTGAGGTTTGGCCTAGGGATCCTGCGATGGGGTTTAGGTAGCCTCGATGCGATTCTCGCGGGATGAGTAAGGACATTTTTTCGAGGTTGGTGAGGGTTAGGGTGTGTTCGTAGCCGTAGGCTTGGAGGATGTGGCGTTTGAAGGTGTCGAGATCTCGTTGGCGGATGCCGTTTGACAGACAGCTTTCCAGACAGAGCAGGCGGAGAACGGTTGCGAAGGGTGCATCTCGGGCAATAAGTTCTTCGATGTTTTCGTGTAGACTGCTTGGGTCTGTTCCTGCGAGGAGATTCTGTTGCACTTCGAGCATGCGACCGAAGCTTTCACTGCGGGTCGTCTTCAGGATTTCTTCTGCCAGACTGGTATGGATCTTCAAGGCTGCGGATTCTGCTTGGTATGAGGGGAGCTTGGCGACGACGTTCTTGAGATCTGCGACAGTTTGGTCTTTGTTGTGCATACTTTCGCTGTCCGAAGCTAAACGTCGCGCTATGCGATTCAAAGCTGGGCCAACGGTTGCGAAATTAGCATCGCGTAGATCTGGATACAGCTTATCGCTGGAGTCTAACACGAGCTTGCGTTTGGTAGCAGCGGTTGGCGTTGTGGTTGACCCAGTCTGCTGTGATTGTGTTGCAGGTGCACCGCCAAGGATGGAAGAGTCGACTTCGGTATTATTATTGCTGATTCCCCAGACCTCATCCACAAGGCCTTCATATGTCAGCTGAGTTGATAGCACAGTCGGAAAGTCTACATCACGATCCACGATGATGAGATTCTCTATTAGGGCGCTTGGGGTGAGGCCAAAGCCAGAAAGATAGGTGTTGCTGGGATCTGCCGATGCGTTCACGTCCTCTTCTTGTCGCATGCGCTGGAGCAATTCTGCGAGTCGCTTGGCATTGTCGCCTTTGCCCAGAATCCTTGGAAAGAGTCCATATTGTTTCTGCATCAGCATTAAGGCCTTTGCAGAGGCAAAGATGCTGGTCGGATCCTTCCTCAAGCTGAGGCTGCTGAAAGCATCTTCGAGTTCCAGAGACAGTACGTCTGGCTCGAGAGGCACGAAGTTGAGAGCAAATTCGGTGATATTGGCCTCTCCTAGCACGCCGTGTTCTTCCAGAATCAAATTGCTGACCAGAGTCCGGCGTGGCACCCAGATTATGGTGAAATCATGGTCTATCTGACTTGTGCTTCTGACCAGCTTGATCTGTTCTGTTCCTGTCAGCTGTCCTTCGACATGCAAGCAGATAAACGAATGAATGTAAGCAAGTTTCAATGGCTCTCGACATGATTAGGACACGTGAGGCTTCAGAGCGAGCTTCTCATCTGATTGATCTTGGGATCAAGACTGAATACACAAAGTGGGTGCAATACATCTGCATACTCTACTTTAAGATCCCCATGGCCTCATTTGAGACAGTTATGTAGAGCGAGGAGAATAAAACATACCTGCTACCATGCGGATCTTCTTCGCGTTCTCTCCTCGCACCATGAAGACGATATTTCGTTGGCTGGAGTCGACATTGTGGTTCTCGAGGAAGAAAGGCTTATCAACGCCATACTCTTGAAGCGTACTGAATTTGACAATGAGGCCTATGGTACCTGCCAAGGACTTCTCAATGACAAGATTCTTCTTGCCTCTCACCTGTAGAAGATGTGAGCATAGTGGTGAAAGAATTTGCGGGCAAACAGTCTATCGGCGTACAGCTTCGAGCAGCAGTAGCAGCTCCCGACGAGCCTTGTCGGTGATTTCCTGTGTGTTTATGGCCTTTGCGGCCGATTGTACGGCCATAGCTACATCTTGTATGGAGGTGTAGTTGTTGTAGAGGAGGCAGGCAGCGGTGGGAAAGGCAGGCGCGGGTAGGGATGTTGGTCCACATGGCTATAAGAATGTCCGCTGTTTCCGTGGTATGGACCATGTTGGACCAACTGTGGGTGTGGAAATGACGTAGTATACCAAATATATGAGAGATTGGTAGTAGAAGGTAAGAAACAGCATATGATTGCCCATTATAAGCCCTATATCGTCGCAGTGAGGTAAGTGAAGGTGTCGATAACAACCGCTAAGGGTTGGAGATTGTCCTACCCGAACAGAAAGCGCTCGAACATTCACTTATTTGCTATCATCTAAAAGCCTAATGAGAACCGCGAGAACTTACCTATATAGGTATTTACCAAGAGGTATGGCCCACAATGGCTATTCAGGGAGCCGCAGTGATCACGTTGGTCCACAGGTCTTATGTACATTGCGGGTCGTGGATCTACATCCCTAGGCGCGGGTGGGCCCGGTCTCCACTCCGGCCTTTGAGAGTGCGCGCATGAGTAACGAGTAACGACGAGGGCATTCGACTCACACCAACACTCACGCTCTTTTGTATGAAGCGCTTTCTGCAAATTCCTCGCGCTTTTCGGCTACAGACTTCTTCAAGCACGGTTCGAGCTGCGTACGCCTGCAGAGGCTTTTCCAGCACCATCCACCACCGACAGACGGTTTTCCAAAAGTTCATTGAAGTCGACGAGATGGGAAAGGAGAAGGAGAGCAAGAGCAGCTACCAGCTGAAGGTGCCCAAGGGTACGAAAGACTGGCATGGCAAGGACATGGTCATTCGCGACAAGATCTTCAGCACTATTACCGAAGTCTTCAAGCGTCACGGAGGTGTCACAATCGATACGTAGGTGTCACAAGAGAAATGCTCCGTGAAATGGAATATACTGACAGTGCTGATATAGACCCGTATTTGAGCTGAAAGAAATTCTTGCCGGCAAGTATGGCGAAGACAGCAAACTCATCTACGACCTCGCAGACCAGGGCGGCGAGCTCTGCTCATTACGATACGACCTCACAGTACCGTTCGCACGATGGCTGGCCATGAACTCAAGCGTACAGAGCATAAAGAGATACCACATCGCCAAGGTATATCGAAGAGATCAGCCGGCTATGACTAAAGGCCGCATGCGAGAGTTCTACCAATGCGATTTCGACATTGCAGGAGCCTACGACCCAATGCTTCCCGATGCTGAGATTATCAACATTCAGGTCGAGGTTTTCGAGGCACTCGGATGGAATGGACGATATACAATCAAGATCAATCACCGCAAGATCCTAGATGGCATCTTCCAGGTCTGTGGTGTGCCCGAGGACAAGATTCGCACCATTTCGTCGGCAGTCGACAAGCTTGACAAGTCCCCGTGGTCAGAAGTGCGCCGAGAAATGACAGAAGAAAAGGGATTAAATCCGGAGATCGCAGATCGGATAGGAGAATATGTTGTTCTGAAGGGAGGAGAGGAACTGCTAGCGAAGCTCCAAGCCGATGCGAAGCTCTCTGCGAACGAGTCGGCCAAGAAGGGTTTGGAAGACATGGCATTACTCTTCGACTACCTCAAGATCTACGAATGCATGGATCGGATCTCATTTGACATGTCATTAGCTCGCGGCCTTGACTATTACACTGGTGTGATCTACGAAGTCGTCACAGAGGGCTCTGCACCTCAAACATCCGAAGGCCAAGCAATCCTGCAGGAAGGCAAGAGAGCATCGAAGCCCAAGAAAGGACCTTCAACCGTCGATGGCGAAGAGGACAGATCGAATGACCCTACTGTTGGCGTTGGGTCTGTGGCTGCAGGTGGCCGATACGACAATCTGGTCAACATGTTCAGCGGCAAAGGCCAGATTCCTTGCGTCGGAATCTCTTTCGGTGTGGAGCGCATATTCAGCATAACGAAACAGAGACTTGCAGAAGACGCTGCATCAGCCCCGATTCGAACGAACGAAGTCGACGTCTATGTGATGGCATTCGGCAGCGGCCTTCTCAAGGAACGCATGGCGGTCGCGAAGCGATTATGGAAGGCTAGCATCAAAGCAGAGTTCACGTGGAAAGCCAAGCCTAAGCTACCGCAGCAATTTAAGCTTGCCGACCAGAACGGTGTCCCTCTGGCGGTGATCCTTGGCGAAGATGAATTGAAGGATAACAAGTGCAAGCTTAAGGTGAACGGCCTACCAGATGACCACCCCCAGAAGGGCGGCGTGCTCATCGATATGGCAAATCTCGAGGAGGAAGTCAAACGGAAGATCACCGAGCTCAATGGTACTGCCAACATTACAAACGGCGTGAGTGCTGTGTCTGTATAGAAAATGGTGAATTAGATACCCGCTTACAAGTCGCATGACGAGTTGACGAGATGGATCTCTGCTTGGTTCTCCACATTTCGTTCTTGCATTCGGCGATGAGTGACGACGTGAGGAAGTCGCAAGTCAATCTAAGGTTCGCGCTAGCCGTTGCCGCGCATGTGACTGCTCCAGTTGCATGTGAAGCCAAACGCCCCACAATCAAAGCCGGGTTCTGCTTTCTAATTTCAACGCCAGACAAACACTTCCTGCACACAACATTCAGTACTCGAGCATCAATTACGTATCGCACGCGACACACAGATACTCGGTCAGCCATAGCAGCAACGTTTACAGAGCGCTGCTGACTCGAGCGCATCGAGCGCTCCCACAGCCAACATGACAAAGCTATTTCTCACCAATACGCCGTCAGGCGACTCGACATCGTTTCCGTTCTTTAAGCTGCCACGCGAATTGAGAGACAAATTCTACGGTCGGGTCACTAGAAAAGGTGCCATCGACGCGTTGTTCTGCGAAGAACGCAATATCTTCCATGCTGGAGTAGAGACTGCGCCTTTCCTTCGATTACTCCTCGTCAGCAAGCAATTCAAGCGCGAATACGAGGAAGAAGTCGCTCGTAGTGGCGGAACTCGCGTGGCAAACATGGCTCTCTACACCAGTGCATCCCCGGTGTTCATCCCAGTCAATAGGAGCTGGATTCCAGGGCCAAGAGACGGAACTCCTCCTCAAGAGCTCTTCCGCCTAATCACAGATCTGAGGGTTGAGTATGATGCCGGAGAGTTGCCGGATCCCTACTACAGTAAGAATCTCCTCGGCCAAAGAATTGTTATGCTCGCTAACTTGAGCTTCGCAGACTTTCGAAACCCCGTGCGCCGCTTTATCTCAATCGCGCCAAATCTGCAGACTATCAAGTTGGAGTCAACAGATGAGGTCGACCTCTATGATGATTTCGACGACTACAAAATGAGGCTCGCGCGTGTGAAGACCGACTTGCTCCGCGACGATAACGGCAACGATGATAATGGCAACGATGACGATAACGATGAAGGCAACCGCATCAGAGACTTGATCGTCAAGGGAGTGACGACATTGTCCTGCCATCTAGTCGAGGCGAACGCGAACGCGGCCGCCTATCGTCAATTCGTGCGACCTGGCTACGTCGAAACGGGCCACATCGAGTTTGCGGTCCTGCTGCACCCCCAAAACATTACACTAGTGCAAGCGCAAGAATCCGACGGGCCCCACACTCTCGATGGCTTCGAAATTGGCGCCCATCCCACCTTCGTCCCATTGAGCTTTGAGGAGATCGAGGCGGATGTTCTTGCCTTTCTCAAGCTGTATGACGACCCTGATGCCGATGAGCTTAACGAGAGAGTCACTCAGGCCTGGGCGGCAGAGTTGGAAGAATACTACGAGGCTGACCGCCATTTCAGCGGGCGCTAGGCTATGGAATAAATGCAAGGGAACAAATCGACTACATCGTGGCAGGATGACGACCCAGGCGGGATATTCGATGGGCAGGGCGGGCGTAGAGAAGATACCGGCGTGTGGGACAAGGCGTTTCAGAGTCGAAAAAAAAAAATTCATTCTCTGGGTCTTAAGGAAAACTTGCATTTGATTTGGTGGGTTGGCAAAAGCATCTTGTTCTTGGTCTTGGCTTTTCTCTGATCACAAGGTCGATGGATATTTGGACGAGAGCTGCGCTACAGTAGCTACACGTTCGCTTTGGTTCTGTCTCCCTTGAGCAATACATGTACTTCTCCATGTTTTGAGCATCCCTCATCTCTTGTTACAAGGCACTTCTCAAGAAATGCGCGACCGAGCGGGCTCTGTGAGCTCTGTCCCGGTCGATTACTTCTTTTCCGTTGTGTCGTGTGCTGTCTCTAAGAGCGCTGCGTTGCCAAGTCCCGTACGCGACTCCACTTTCACATGAAATGCCAAGACTTTTCTGAAATTCTTCGAACAGCACAGAAAAATTTCGGGACTCATAACACAGGATCCAAAGGGAAAAAGAAAAAAAGTTCTAGGAGCAATTCAATTCCTTTATCGCAGGAGCAAAAAAAAACACCAATCAGATTCGACTTAAGAAACGGTGGAATGTCCTAGGGACGCGCAATGTACTCATCGCTCGTGTTCAGAAGTGGATGAACCTGATTGGATGACGGTAGGGAATTTCATTATGATTATCAATGCAACAAGCTGCTCGCTTAGCCCGCCCGCTTCGGCTTCAACGGTCACGCATGTGAAGCTCTCTTCTGCCTGCGACGACCGTCCTTCCATCTCCATAGCAACATCAACTCCATCATGTCGTCCTTGCGCCACCCTTGAAGTCGCACTTTGCCGCAACTTTTTCTCTCCAAATTATCACTTCTCCCTCCGCTGAGCATCACTTCCTCCTCGTCTGGGCGCCACTCTCCGTTCCCAATGGCAGGTGACCAGGCGAAGCTCGCTGCGATCAGCAGGCTCGTTACCTTGAGCTCTTTGACAGACTTCTCCATCACTTGCGGGAATCGAACATGGCATGTCCACCGACTCGTGCTTGCGATGCACTCTGACTGCTTGATGCGCGTCGTAAACTATGAAGCAAACGAGGCAACAACTTCCTGTATCCTGATTGTGCTACGAACAGAATCACCCGCTGACCATTCCTCCACAGCGCGAGGACGGCGAGCTCGACCTATCTCGTGTCAGCCCAGAAGTTGTCGGCGCACTAGTGGAGTACTTCTACAAATTCGACTACGGCAGAGAACAAGAGGCACCAGACTACCACATGGAACTGCTCGTCGTCGCGAACCACTACGACATCATCGCATTGAAAGATTTGGCCTCTGGGAGTTCAAGTCGAGTTTCGGGACGGAGTACAGAAATCTTGATTTGATTAGAGCAATCCGAGTCGCGTACATGAATCTCGACACTAGCAGGAAAGTTCGCTCAAAGCTCCTCCGTACACTTCTCAGCGTTCCGAAATTCCTGTGGTACTCGGATATCGATGACGAAGTCGAAGAACTCTTCGAGGAGTTTCCTAGGTTCAAGAAAGAGCTGGATGTCGAGGGTAAAGCGCACATTGCTCGACTGCCGCGGATGCCGAAACGAGATGGGAGACTGATGCCTGAAGCTTTCCCGTCATCGATTCATCCTGCCTTTCCGCAAGTTGTGAAGCTCGAGGGTGATTTCTGGTACTGGACTAGCTGCGCGATTTGTGGTGCTAAGAGGAATGAGGGGGATCAACTTTTCAGAGGCCTCGAGGGCTTGCAGAGACATGTGCAGGTTGAGCATGCGAAGAAAGCTACACTTGGGAACCGGGAATTTTGGTGCAAGAAAGTCAAGTGTCGTCGAGACGAGGTGGATATGATGCAGAGAGGTCGTCTTGCTAGACTACCCAAGAGGCTTGGAGGGCTCTACCGACGACAGGCAGGCAGAACGAGTGTAACTGGCACCTTGGACAAACCCGCTTGATCCCTTATTCCAGACTGTTTGCGATCTGAATTGACACTACTGCGTCCGCTCCGATGCTGACCTGGACACCACCGTTAGCATTTTGTAGACATTGCAGAAGCGGCGATTATTACGAACCTCATCTAGCGTAAAGATCAGATGATCTCTTCCAGCGGCATAAGAGCTCCCATCGTACACCACCATTCCTTGATAGACCATTTTCTGCATGCTTGGTAAAATGCCCAGCTGGTGCCATACCGCAGTGGCAAGCTCGGCAGTGGTCGTTTCTGGGCGTGCTTTCACAGACAGGGATTTGCCCGAAGGACTTGCGAGCCAGAAATCGAATTCCTCGCCGAGGACGGTTCGAGTCTCAGTTGTGGTAGGGAGCTCGGGCTCTTCGTTGGGCAGGCTTGGCAAGAGATGATGAAACAGGACTAGCACGCAACCAGGCCCGATGCCATACTGCTGTAAAGTCGCATCTGGCTGGTTGAGTCGGTATCCTCTCCATACCAGGCGCCTCTGTTTGCTGATTTCGCCGCATTGGTCGTCGACCTTGGCTTCCAGTTCGGCCACAGTCATGTCTGAGCATGTCTCGATCAGATGCCGTGTGCCGCTAGGATCCACAACAGTAATGCAGAAGTCCTCGTAGATGGACACTTTCAGACGGCTATCGGTAGTGGAGTAGGTCGAGACAGATGTCTTTGATAGTTGCGTGGTTCCCGACGTCGATCTTGAGGTCGTCCCTGGTGCTGTATGAGAAGTCTGTCTGTAGTCATAATCTGCATCCAGCTCGTCGAGAAGGTAGTCGTCCGGCAGCTCCTTGATTGCTTCAATCACGGCCGATGTGATGGTCGTCAGCGTGAATTCCACTTCGCCATCAATTCGTTCCAGGGCGTAGTCAATGCCTCGGATTGCTATTGCTGAGTCGATGGGAATAGAGACATTGACAGTAATAGACATTGCAAAGCGGCTATGAGGAGAACTCAGTGTCGGAGAATATGTTGCGCAATCACAGCCTTTTGAGTGTTGATCTGGCCGGTATCAAGTTGTCGGTCCGTTGTTGTGGCATCGTAACGGCGTACCATTTGCTCGAGCGTGCATGTTCTGGACGCGAAGGTCAATTCTCATCGGGGCATTTCAGAATGAACCAGGCATAGAACAGTGATGCCGAGTATGTCCGCAATCTTCTTCGCTCTGTGTGAAGAAAAAGGGCAATATACTGTACAACCGTATGCTGGGGCAGCGTGAGGAACGAACCCTTGGCTAGCTATTCTAAATTTATATAAGCGAGTGGTCTGTGCACTGAGACTAACATGTCGGTAATTTGACCACTCCAGAGTCCAGCTTGCCTTCTCTGACAACAACACTTCCCTTGATGATAACAAGACGGTCTGCATTCATCAACAATTGACCTCTGCCCAGAATAGAACAACTTCACGAGCCCCACAGACTATTCCGCACGAAAATCTGTGAAGCACGAGCTACCAAGACCAGTACCCCCTCTGAATCGCCTCCCACACGGTCTTTGAGCATTGCCATACTCCAGGATGCAGATTCCGCAGACTGGAGCTTATTGGCCTCGTTTCGATGACCTTAATTCGCATACTCCATTGTTCGATACCTTGCGCACTACCGCAGCAGACTTGCAGGCAGCTTTGACTGAGGGCATGCTTACGAGCGTTCAGATCGTAGAGGAGTATCATCGTGCTATTGTAAAGCATAATGTCTACCTCAAAGCCATCTACGAGCTTGCTCCTGGCGCAGTGCATCGTGCTCGAGAAATGGACGATTTGAGGTCGCAGGGCCAAGTACTGGGTCCACTTCACGGTATTCCTGTAGTGCTCAAGGTATGTATGAGCAAATAGAATTGGATACTGTCATTCATTCGTCAAAGGACAACACAGACACCGAGATGAGCATGGGCATGCATACTACTGCTGGCGCTGTGGCATTTCTACACAATGAGCCTGCGAGAAATGCTGCGATTGTTGACAAGGTAGGTTAGTACCCGAGACAACGTCGAGCGTCTGTTGACATGTGAAGCTTCTCGATTCTGGCATGATCATACTCGGAAAGGCCAGTATGTCGGTGAGTATGGCGTTGCTCAGCAAGCTACCCGCTAAATCTGATAGATGACAGGAGATGAACTTTTGGAAGTAAGTTCGACGGACCTTCCTGGCTCTACCAACTTCCACTAAACGCAGGCATTAGAGGCTCAGATATCCCATGCGGCTGGTCTGCGGTCAACGGCCAGGCTCAATCGGCTTACGTCTACGGAGGAGTGGACAAGGATGACAGCGTAGCCGGACACAGCGTAAGGTAGCGAAGTCGGCAAACTGGTATACGGTCATGCTAAGACCTATGCCCAGAGTCCTTTAGGATCTTCTACAGGAAGCGCAATTGCTTGCAGCGCGGGATTGACACCAATTGCAATTGGGACCGAAACCTTTGGATCAATCGTTCAACCAGCCACTCGTGCAGCTCTATACAGCATCAAGCCCACTCTAGGAATCGTGCCTAACCGAGGTATCGTACCTGTCAGTAACGAGTACGACACGGCTGGTCCATTCGGAAAGAGCGCAAAAGACGTGGCCGATCTCCTGACCGTGCTGGTGGATCCATCAAAGACGAAAGTCCCGCCCGGTGGGTATGCTGCAGCACTTGGCGCAACGTGGAAAGACATCAAAGTCGGCACTCTCGACCCGAAAATCTGGACAGCGAACCCTGAGTTCGTCAAGTATGTGGAAGAGGTAGACGACAAAATTGTATGAGTTTACATTTGTCCAATCCTTGTAGACAAAGACTGACCTTTCATATCCAGATTGACAAGACAGCTGAGGCATACCGCGTAATAGCAACGTCTGCCAAATGGTCCTACGACCATGTAAGCCCTCTCGCCGATTCACAGTTTACGATGCCTGACGGCAGATCAGCCATCATGGCCAAGCTCAGTATGCATCCCGAAGTCCTCACCACGCAAGCCACAACTAATGTGGAAAAATCCAGCCTTCACATTCGAGGAATGCTTGAACCGCTACCTCGCAGACCTCAAATCAAGCAAAGTCCACACTCTCGCCGAACTCGTAGAGTACAACAAATCTCACCCCGAAACAGCCTTGCCTTCAGGTATATATCCCTCTCCCCTCTCCCCTCCCCTCCCCCCTCTAACCAAAAACCCCACAGCCCACCCCTCCCAATCCCTCCTCGAATCCTCCCTCCACGACCCGCACGACGCATCCCAACTCGCCGAAATCGACTCGCATCTCCAATCCCTCGCGTCAAAATTCCTCTCCATCTGGCATGAATACGACATCGACATCATTTTGGCCCCAGGCGACTCCGGAATCTATAAATTCTCGGCCGCGTGTGGTTTCCCCATGGCTACACTCCCGGTCTCGACTTTGGACGAATGGAATGGGAGACCGTATGGTCTTGTGGCTTGTGCGAAACCCCATGCCGAGGGAGTTTTGATTGGGATGATGGGTGCTTGGGAGGGAGTGACACCTAGGAGGATGCCGAGGGCGTTTTTGGAGGGGGGTGGGAGCATGTCATAGACAGATCTTTAACGAACTTCCTCATCCTCGTTACGCAACATGATATAATATAAAGAAAGAAAAATCAAGTTTTAAGATAACTCTCACCTCTCAAAAGTCTTCTTCCTAACTACAGTACTATATCTAAATCGCTGTTAGAATAAAAGAACATTAAACTAAACCCACCACAAGTTACAACCCACAACCTACAACCTACACACCATATAAAGCACTCAAAGGAAACATGACTTATCGATATATAGATACACAGATGCAAGAAACAATAGCGGCACGAGTCTATGTAGATACATACAGGTAGCAAACCTTCCCACTTTTTTCCAACCCAGCAAAACTCATCATCAAAACCTCCATATTCCTTTCCTTTCCTTTTATGCTTATATATATATCCCCCCGACCGACCGACCGGCCGGCCTTCCTTACATAAACTACACGAATAGAAAACAGAATAGAAACATTTCGAATCCTAGAGGCTTTATTAGAGTACAAGGATACTAGTAGGATAGGAGCTTTAAAGATTTCTTAAAGCTAAGCTCGAGATACTGTACTATAATATACAAAAAAAAAGGTATTCTACATGTAGTTTCTTTTTATTAGGTCTTAGATAGGAAAAAAGAAAAAAAAAGAAAAAAAAAAGTCATAGGACAGACAGGAAAGTAAGTAAACAAAACATTCTACTACTCTACTATGTAAACCATAGCTTTAACAAACAAAGATGATGATGATGCTCATTGTATAGCTATATAGATAGATAGATAGTAGACGACACAAGGGAAAAAAAAAGTAATGGATAGGTTCCACAAATTTTCAAAGCTCACAGAGCTACACAAAAACATTTTCCTTCTGACTAGACGTAGCTGCTAGCCAGAAAAATGTCATTCTTCTTAATAACTCCTGCAAATGATATTTTTTTTCTTCTTCTCAATAAACTCCACCTGCCCTGTCCCTATCCCTTGCCACGAATTTGATGGTTCCGATACACACTCATACATACATTAAAGTCTTGCAAATTAATGGCCCCCCGAATTTCAGCTGTCCTTCATGTAGGTCCCGAACCTCGTATCCTGCATCACCTACGTTTTCGTCCTCTTGGGATCGCCACCTTCCTGCTCTTCAGCACTACGTTTCCGCTCTTCCTCTCGCCAACCCGAACCATTTTGTGCGACAGGCGTCTGGAAGTTGAGGGGAGAGGGCAACATATTACTGTCACCCGGCCTTCCAAAACCCCATTCCGGATAGAATGTCGACGGCGATGGCAACAGATTATCACTCATGAACCTACTAGGTAATGCTGATATCGGCGTCTCAATATTGCTGTTGATCTCGCGGTTCGCTGCGTGCGGATTCGTGCTCATGGGTGGGGCAGGTCTGGCGAATGGGTTCGGCGGCCCTTGGGCTCCAGCTGATAGAAGTGCTCCTGCACTGGGCGACGGTGGAGGCAGAACGACAGCGTGAGAGGGCCCTTGCTGCTGACCGCCGCTTCCGCTTCCGCTTCCAGTATTTCCCGTTGGCACACTAGATTCATCCCCTTGCCCCGATTCCGCTGTTGCTGCTTCATCTCCGGACTGCTCGCTTGGTATCTGAACCTTCAACTTCGGCTTGGACTGGCTCGCAGAACGCTGAGGTGCTGGAACATTCGGCGTGCTGGCTGTCCGTTGTGGAGACGGGGGTGACTTCGCTGAAGACGGTGGCGGTACCGATGGGGGTGGACGCGGCGAGAGACCATTCGTAGGAGTAGCCTTCTGTCTCTGCATCGCTGCAACATCTATCGACGCAGATCTGGGTCCTCCATCCTCGATTTTGATGAGAGTGTCCGAGCGTGGCGCATCCGCATGACTCTGTCCCCAATGCTGGGCTAACATTGACCTGCTGTCATCTATCGGCGTGAAGATGCTATGAGACTTGGCGTGCGCTGGTAAGGGCTTCGGCTGTGGCATCTGCGGACTTGCAAAGTGATGTTGCGGCGGTTGCGGGGAAGATGATGGGCGTGCTTGCTGGAGATTTGGCGATTGGTGTGGCTGAGGTTGACCGGGCGGTTGCAGATGCTCTTGAGATGGATGGCGTTGCATGTTGGGTTGGGGTGGCGGCTGAGGAGGATAGTTTGGTGGCATGGATGCGCGTTGCTGATCTTGCATATAGGCCTGCTGTATCTGCTGATGCTGAGGCGCTTGCTGAGGATATGGCTGAGGGTATGCTGGTGGCGGAGGGACTCCTGGAGGTGGTGGGGCTTGCTGTTGCATGTGAGCAGCTGGCTGTGGGTTGTAGAAGGGCGGATTGGGAGTGTATGCGTAGCTAGGCTGTTGCTGGGGTTGTGGTACCAGGTTAGAACTGGTCCGGCGAATGTGCTGTTGTGCAGGATGTTGTGCGTTTCTTGAGGACGGCCTCGACATTCCGGGTGGTAGAGGCGATGGACCGCGCTGAAATTGCGGCATCTGCCCATTGTGCATGGGAGGTGAGGCGTGAGGTGTTCCGTGGCGGACATGTTGAAAGCCAGGGTGATTTGCCATGGGCGGTTGTGGGTGTCCCATGATGGCATGATCGGGCTGCGGTGTGCCTCTGTGCTCTTCCGCGCCCATCTCGTCTCCTCCATCTTCGTCGTCATCGTCGTCGCCGGCTCCGGCCTTGTCTGCGAAGTCGTGTGGACCCTTGTGCTCGTGGGCGCCGCCATACTGCACACGATTAGCCTATCAGTAGTTGTTTCGGCATTCTCAGATATGGGTATGCGTACATATTGGAACCTGCCCACTATCTCATTGATGTCGGAAGACGAGTACTCGTACAGCTTCTTGTTGTGTCCGAAGATGATGACGGCGACATCGACGGAGCAGAGGACGGAGAGCTCGTGGGCCTTTTTGAACAGACCGCCTTTGCGCTTGAGGAAAGTGACGCTGCGGTTGCGGTCGTCGCGGACTGGGCGGTGTTAGAGCTGCGCGTGAACGGGGACGGGAGTGGGTGGACTTACTCGGCTTAATCTCGATCTTGCGGCGTCCCATGGTACGGGGTGGAATTGGGTGTCGGCGGTTGTTAGCAGGCTGTGCGCATAGAGTGGACGGGATGCGAGGTGCGAGTGCGAGGCTGAAGGATAGTGTGGGTAATGCGGAAATGGCGAGACGCGGCGCGGCGGCGGGCGGTGGTCGTGTTCGTATGGCACAGGCTCAAGCAAGGCGGAGTGTCGAGACAGTATGGAGGATGGATATATCGCGATCTTTAGATGACGCGAACTTGGACGTTGCGATGGCTGATGGTCTAAAATTAGGAGGAGCGACGTGCTGTTTGAGCTCTAGTCCTACTCACACACGCTTAACATTTCACGCTAGACTGCATTCGGTTCCATTATGTCGCCAGTCTGCAGGGTTGCTAGCGCGCTCACCCTTTACCCTTCAGCGATGACTGTAGGCTGTTGGGTTGGTACTGGTATCATAGAATATGATACCAGTACCCGTGTCGCCTGATGGGACGAGTACTACCATATGCACTGTCTTCCTGTCTTCTTCGCTGCACGCCCAAGTCAAGTCAACGCTCACCGCTCGCACATGGCATTCATGATTCATTCCGTGAAGAGAGAAGTCGACACCACAAAGACAAGTAACAAAGTAATCGTCTGTGAAAGAGCATTCGGAGGCTCAACTCTATCATGTGTTGGTAGATTGCCGACGTGATGTTGTTGTGCGAAAATTGGGATACCCACCACCAACTTATCTATACATCCTGGATTGCGGCTGAGCACCTAGTTGTGAGGTCGACATTGCGGGGATGTGCTCCTTGTCCGTCCTGCTCTTTCTCCAACCGAATGGGTCGTATAAGCACTCATCACATCAGTGGTTGGTTGCTTGATGTGTGTACCGGGCATGGGTTCCGAAAATAGAAGTCGAGAAAGTTAGAAAGAGCCTCAAGGACATTGCTTGGCATGTGTGTGTGAGCAGTTGCACTCAAGAATAATCATAATGTCTACTACCGGTAGTTCTCAGTTCTGAATGTGCGAGTCCGTGCATCTCGAAGAGTGGGGGCATCACCATACTTTCCTTTCTTGCCGCCTTCCTCCATGCGTTTCCGCTTCTTTGTCATCAAGTCTACCATTTTGTTCGCCAGAGTGCTGTCGGAATCTTGCCGTCCAACTCCAGTCTGAGCGCGTTCGACACGCTTCCTCTCACCATCTCGACAGGCCCGTGATACTCTCCGCGCAGTATTAGAGAATTCTTTCATGCCAAGCACACTGACGACTGCTTCGTGTCTCATCTTCTCGACGCCGTCCGGATGTGGAGACTGAAATGCGACATCAAGCAGACTCTACAGAGCATAGATGTTGCGGCAGGTGTACGCCGCCTCTACGAGGCAGGAGTATACCGCCGCCTCTAGCTAGATAGACATAGAGGTAGCGTTCATAGATAGACATTAATTACATATACTTATATATTAGCTCTCATTTAGTCTAGACGTACTAACTAGTAGTACTATAGGTTCGACCTTCTTCTCGATTAAAATAAGCGATCGATACGCTTTAGACGACCGAGATCTACCCCTCCTACCTATCTACCCGGTTCTACCTAACTCCGCCCGGCCTACCCGGGCCCTAGTGAAAGAGCTCGTAACGAAACAAGGCCCTCTAAGAAGAAACTTCCGTATAGATATAACGGTAAAAGCTACTTAGTAGTACTACCCTAGTACCCTATACTACTATATAGCCTCTCGTACCTCGCGAGTACCTTCCCTTTTAGGCGATCGGGTCTATCCGATACCGACCTTACCTCCTACTCGTATTAGTACGCTCCTAGCTTCCTTTAGAGATTAGGACCGAAAGACGGAAACTACTAACCGTAGAGGTACTCTCTACCCCCGACTAACCCTAACGCTAACTTCTATACGTTACGTTACGGGTCCGGCCTTACGAAAGGCGGACGATCGTTTACCGTAGCGACGATCCCGGAACTCGACCTATATACCCTTAATTTAGTCTATAGCTTCGCCGAGTTCCTAAAGAACCCGTAGTACCTAAAGTCTATATACTATAAGCGACGGGAGTAACTAACCCGCTTAGTCCGAGTTATCGTTACGTAATTCCCTCCTCTAACTAAATACGAGCCCGCGGTAGATAGCTAGGTACGCGGTATAAGTACGTTAGGATTCCCCCTAGAGTAGGTAGTTAATAAGTCGGCTATAATAGCTATAGTAAGAATAGTCCTATTATACGATAAGGACTTCCTACCGGTAGAGGAATAGATCCCGATACTATAAGCGTTACTAGTTACCGTAGCTATACTAGCCCTAGAGGAATAAATCCTAACCTTATAAGCCTTACTACCTATTAGAGTAGTACTAGCTCCGGAGGACTAAACTCCTATCCTACGAGCGTCGCTAGCTATAGAGGAGTAGGTCTACGTTCCGCTAGCGTTATTAGCTATACCGATTCCCCTAATACTAGAGGACCGGCCTACGGAATTAGCGGAAACGTAGTACTAGACCGTCTAGCTAGCTAGTATAACGCCTCCTAGGGTAGATATACCGCTCTATCCTCTTCTAGAGCATAATCCTCTCCCGGATTAGCGGGAATAAGGATAGATAGTTTAGCCGACTAGCCTATAGAAGCTAAGCCTATCGGAACCCTTACGAAGAGGCTTATCGCTACCTCCTCTATAGGAATCTCTATAGTAGACGCCTTCTTAGTTAGAAGTACGGCGTGCCGAGTTAACCTACTAAGGCATCGCTCGGTTAAATCTTCGCCTAGCGATACTAGTAACGCCTCCTCGGTAATAGTAGATACTACTATAAGTACCTATCCGGAGATAATATACTAATCTTTAGCTATAGTAGCTTCGTAGTACGCGTACATAGTAGTTAAGGAAGCGATATAATAAGGCCCTAACCTAGTACCTCTACGGCGTTAAATAGGTAGGAGTATAGGCAATAGAATCGGCTATAGAGAGCGAGGAAGCCCCTCGTAGCGTATCCGAAATACTCGGCATAGAGGTACGTCGCCTAGTAACTAATCGTCGAAATAATCGACTACTAGTTTAATAAGTATAGAATAAGCGTATAGAAGCCCTAGTAAACGGATAGTAGGAAGAGATACCTATAGTAAGCTAATATGCCTTACTAATACCTTCTAGTAGTAGTTAGCCTAATTTAGCCGAGGAACTCGCTTAGCTATAATAGAATCTCTCTAACGATATTAGAGAGGTACTTTATAATTAAGTAGTAGTACATCTAGAATAGTTAGAAGCCCTAAGGGTAGAGATAGACGATCTCCGCTAAAGTATCCCGTCGTTACGACCTACTAGTCGTTATCTAAACCTAGACGCTATAGTAAACGTAGCCTTAGACGCGGGTAAGGCGGAGAGACTCGTACGCGTAGGCCTAGTAGAAGTACCTCGCGTAGGCCTAGTAGAGGTACCTTAACCTCGTCCCCGCCGACCTCGCTCCTAAGCGTCTAGGCCTCGTAGGGTCCCGGCATTTCCGAGAGGCGACGACGAAGCCGACGCTAGTAAATACGAGATCGTTAAGAGGGCTACTAACGATCGCCGCCCTACTTATAGAGATCGCGAGAGGAACGATCGTACTAGAGAATATCGACGAGGAAGACGGTCCCCCTTCTAGCCTAGCGAGTTATCCGGATCGGACGACTCTCGTAGCCCTTATAGTAGAAGACGTCGTACCTACGATCGTAATCTATACCGTAAATATAGATATAGCCCTAGCCGCTTACCTCGTAATAGTTTATACCGTACGGATAGGTAAGAGCGCTTCGACCCGTCCGATATAGGCTTCTTCTTCCCTTCGGTAATAGATATAGAATTATAAGGATAGGACGTTTTTATTTAAGGTAATAAAATAGTATACCGGTTAGTATAAATATTCTTAGATGCGGCTAGGGACTACGCGATAGTAAATAACGCGGTAACGATACGTACCTAGCTCGCTAAATATTTACGAGGTATAGCTTAAACTTAGTTTATCTCGGAGCTTACTAATAACGACCGCCGTACGATCTATAGCGGCTACGGGATAGATCGTTAGGAAAAGGCTCTACGAGATAAGTTTAGCATATCGATCGTAGAGGCTTAGGAGAAGCTTAACGATAAAGCTTTTACTCTAGAGGACGTACGGGCTAGATACTCTCTATAAGACTTTATAATAAACTACGTCCGATACGCTAGAGAAGTAGGACTAGATGTCGATCGGTATAGGCTAAGCCCTCTACTTATATAGGCTTAGCTATACCTCGCTCTAGAATTCTAGAGGGACGTTTCTAAGCTATCGGACTAGACTACGATCGACTCGTTTACGCGACGAGTATAAGCGAAGTACGAAGCTTAGTATAGGGAATACCCTAAGCGTCGTAATTATAGCGACCGTAGTAGCCGTAACGAGTATAGCGACCGTAGTAGCCGTAACGACTATACTAAGCGCCGTAAGTATAACGACCGTAGCGACCGTAACGACTAAGGCCGAGTCGGGACTTAGAATCGCGACTATAATAGTCGTACCTATAGATTATACGACCGCTAGGGACGATATAGTAAGTAGGAGTACGGGGATACTAATAAATATAAGTAGAATATAACGCTACCTTTCCGAAGCGTAGATTAGTATCGCTAAAAGAACGACCGCCTACTAAGAGAGCCCGATTCTCGCTACGAGAATAATAGGCCTATTAAGATAGAAGGTAAGAGTACGCTAACGGACCGTATAAACGATAACCGTAGTAGACGCGACTACGATAACCGCGGTAAGGTAACCGACCGTAGTAGAGCGAGCGGGCGTAGAGAGCGCGATACTCCTCGTAATTTCTACGTCTCCCGTAGCCGTATACGATCGGACGAGCGATACGTATCCCTATCCCCTCCCCGTAGTATAAGTATAGTAAGCTACTTATTAGATACCTCTTCGGTATACGCGCATTTTAACGATTAGTTCCGTATAGTAGAAGAGGATATAGTCGACGATAATATCCCGATAGCGTACTTCGGCGATATTAGCGTATTCGAGCTATATTCCCCTATAACGATCTAAACAAAGTTTAACTACTATACGTAGTATTTCTAAAGTAATAATTAGTTATAGGAGTATAAACGCCGTTCTTATCCTAAGTAGCCTTAGCGGAGCTACGAACATTCTAACCTAAGGAGCCTAGCCGATATCCGTATTATCGAATCTACTACTATACTAAAAATTAAAGGTAGATACGCCTTTCGAGGCTATTATTACCTACGCGCGGTAGTCCGGTTAGAACTAACTAGAAAAGAATATACGGTATACTTAGATACTAGAGCTACGATCTTACTTATCGATAATAAGTTCCTTCGCGACGCTCGCCTAGACATCGAACGTAAGATACGTACGACTCCGTTATATATTAAGGGCCTAAGTAACGTATAGCCTTTAGTAGAATATATCGAGCTAGACCTCTAGCTACTAGCGGTATAGAAAGGCTAGCGTGTCCTCGCTTATATAAAGTACGAGGTATATATTATATAGAAGCTCGGTACGAGAATACTAGTAGCTATAGACATTATCGGCCTAGAGGGCATTAAAATCGATATCCCTAGAAAGATAGTAACCCTTACCGCTTACGAGAAGGCCCGTATACTACTACTCGTAGGTAGAAAGGACGATATAAAATTCCGCATAGTAGTACATAGTAACGATTAGCTAGTTACCCTAGCGCCGTAAATAGTTATAGCGGTATAGGCCTACTTCGGAAACACGCTTCTAAAGGATAGGGACTTCGCTTTTACCCTAGATAGGTAGCCGATCTCGCTAGATATACGAGTCTATTCTATAGTACTCGATACCTAGTCCGACTTCGTACTTATTCGTAATAACGGTAATACGCTATATATACTTAGCCCGAGTACGAGGTTAGGCTAAGTACGAGAGTATAAATTTAAGGGATCCTACTATATTAATCCCGAGTAATACGGCTAAGCTACTCTACCGCCCCCCGATCTACTAGACTCCTATAAGGAGACTAAGCTATTTAACGGTNTACTTAGCCCGAGTACGAGGTTAGGCTAAGTACGAGAGTATAAATTTAAGGGATCCTACTATATTAATCCCGAGTAATACGGCTAAGCTACTCTACCGCCCCCCGATCTACTAGACTCCTATAAGGAGACTAAGCTATTTAACGGTGTTATAGTCTACGGCTATCTAGTATAGGTAGCCCGTATCGAGGTACTTATACGTAAGTATAAGCGACTATAGGTCGATAAAGGTACTACTGTTAAGATCCCGCCGGAAGACGCTATACGCGTAAATATAAAGCCTAGGTACGAAGATACGAAGCTACCTACGATTACCTACCCTCTTAGCGGTCCCGACGAGGAGGTAGTCGATAAGACCTTCGATCCATTATACGCCTAGTATAAGATATCCTTTACTATAAGGCTTACTTAGTTTACGTTCCCTATATTTATCGTCTAGAGGAACGTCGTTATCGACGGTAAACTAGTACGAAAAGGCCGGGCTATTATCGACGTACGAGGCCTAAATAAGATCGTTATTAAAGACTCGTACCTATTACCGCGATAGGAAGACATTATTAGAGCCCTAAAAGGCTATNTACTTAGTTTACGTTCCCTATATTTATCGTCTAGAAGAACGTCGTTATCGACGGTAAACTAGTACGAAAAGGCCGGGCTATTATCGACGTACGAGGCCTAAATAAGATCGTTATTAAAGACTCGTACCTATTACCGCGATAGGAAGACATTATTAGAGCCCTAAAAGGCTATACCTATATTACTATAGTCGACGTAGTTATATTCTTCTACTAATAGGCCGTCGCTCCGTAGGACTACTATAAATTCGCTATTAATAGCTATAGGGGTTAGGAGTAGATATATATAGCGATTATAGGCTACGCTAATAGTATTTAACACGTATAGCGTTAGCTCGATAAAATCCTTAAGCCGTATAGGCACTACTACCGTACCTATATTAACGATATCGTAATCTTCTTATATACATTTAAAGAGTATATAACATACCTAGAAGTAGTATTCGCGCTACTAGATTCCTATAATATTAGTATCGCTCCGTATAAGTCCTTCTTAGCTTATCCTTCGACCTTATTACTAAGATAGAGAGTCTTAGGGCTTAGTTACGCGACATACGAAGAAAAGGTTAAAGCTATACTAGACCTTAAGTTCCCCTCTACCTTAAAGGACATCGAGTTTTATCTCGGCCTTATAGGTTAGTAGCGGTAACATATCCCGTACTACTCTACTATCGTCGCCCCGTTCGAGTTAAGGAAAAAGGAGCTATTACGCTTAGCCCCTTCGAGTAAGGGCTCTAAGTAGAAGAGATACGTCGCTCGTATACGAGCATTTAAGCTAGATATATACCTCGGAGTAGAGCGTAAAGCCTTCGATATATTACGGTAGCTCTACCGCGAAGTTAAATTCTTATACTATGCCGATCCGGATAGGCCTATCTATATCGATCTCGATATATACGCTAGAGGCTTCGTAGCGGTACTATACTATATTAAGGATAACCTAGAGCCCTACGTAGAAAACGGTAAGGCTACGAGATTCTAGCCGTACTAAGTATAGGTAATTATATACCTTAGTAAGGCCCTTACGGACGTCGAAAAGAGGTACCTAGCTATAGAGCTAGAGGTCGGAGGTTTAGTATAGATAGCTCGTAAGGTTAGACACATCTTATAAGCTATACGAAAGCTAATTTATATCTTCTCCGACTATATTATAGCGCTTAGTATAGCTATAGCGTCTAGCCTTACTATAATAACCTTAACGGATAAACTTAATCTCCGACTAGTACGAGCGGGCTAGTATCTTTCCTAGTTCCCTAATCTTAAAGTCCTATACCGGCTAGGTAGGCTCTATAGTATTCTAGACGCGCTTAGTAGGCTAGTAGAAGAACTAGACCGCGGGGAGGACTAAGCTAGCGATACTCTAGATCCGCTAGTATACGACGATCTAACTCCGAATAGCGACGTTATAGACGCCTTTTACGTTTACGACGAGTACGAATCCGATAATATAGATAGTCCGCTTTACTTTTATACTAACTTAATAGATGAACATTCGGGCCGTACGTTTACTTCGCTAGAGGAACTAGTTTTCTACTCTATCCTAGTCGAGCTCTCCGATACTTTTAAGGCCGACTTAAAGCGCGGCTATACTACGGATAGATACTAGGCTAAGATCCTCGCCTAGCTAAAGAGTACCGAAGAACGCCGTATACACATAATAGTAGAAGAATAGAACGCGGCCGAGTACGAAGTAGCGCTAGCTATAGTAAGTATATAGGTAGAAGCGGATAAGGACGTACGATTAGATTAGTACGAGGGAGAGTAGGAATCTAGCCCCCTTAGCCTCTAATTTTTTCTACGAGGAGACCTTATCTTCTTTAAAGACGATGCGGACGGCCGAGAGAGACTCTATATCCCTCTATCCCTATACTAGGAGATCTTCTAGATAGCTTACGACTAGTATTACTACGCCGGCTACTATCGTATATACGCTCGCGTTTATGTTAATTTCTATATCCGCTACCTCGGAAGCGAGGTTACGAAGTATATTAAACACTATTCTAAATGTATTCTTAACTAAACGCTACGCTATCCGCTATA